>CAIGQW010051682.1:0-10520 GCA_903798125.1 Danio choprae
TATATATATATATATATATATATATATATATATATTAGTAATTCTACAGTGACTGTAGCTTACTTTACTGTTTATTTAGGTGCCTCGTGCAGCAAATGACCATTCATTCTGGCCAATCAGCATCCCGTAGAGTTTCAAGTCATTATTATATATTATTATTACTCTAATTATTACATGTTAACTATTATTATTATTATTATTATTATTATTTTAAATGCAACCAGGGGTGATGAAATATAATTGGGTAAACTGGCAGTGGGTGGGTTATAGAGGCCACAACAAAGACAGACATTCTGACGCGAAATGCTCATTTTCAAAGGAGAATAACTGACTTTAGCATTATTTTACAGATAAACAAGTACGTTTACTTAACATGTTTCTTAAATATCTGCAAGCATATTATGGTATTTGTATGCTTTAGAATAGTCATAAACGTACATACAGCACCTTTAAAGCCCAAACGCTTGCAGAGATTACAGTGTTGATTGGGGATTGAGTTCAACCGAATGACCATGGCTTTCGACGAACACAACAATAAAGCACGAAAAAAAACCTCAGTACATTCAATGCCAAAAGCCATGAAGGTTAGATAGAGTCTAAAAGGGAAAAGACAGGGTGCAAGCACACAGAAACGAACATTAGTGCCAACATCCGGCTGCAGATTGAGGGAAAGTGACCAAGAGGAGCAAGCAAATCAACCAAGAGCGCAAAATACCAATGCAAAGCGAGGGGAAGTTAAAGGAGCACCAAACACCAGCCTCCCATTTCAAAAGCCACACGTAAAACACTCCATAGTCACCTGAAAAAGTTGATCCACCTGGAATACAATGCACAGCTTTACAGGAACTGCCTCCACAATGACAATCAAATATGCAACTGGAAGCATTTCTAGGGGCGAGTCGGAAGTCTTACCGTTCAATCCTCCAGCACCCGTGACTGTGGTAATCTGCTTCTGGTTGTCATACGACGGCCCGATGTTGCCCAGATCCTGGGTAAAACCAAACAGAGAACACTGTAAACATTAAGGCCCAATTCTATTTTTTTTTTTTTACCCTTCCCCCTTCCCCATAGCCCTTGAAACAGAGTGTGAAGAGGAAAGGCTTCAAATGTACCCCTAAGGAATGAAACAGCACTACAACACCCGCACATGTCATCATATGTCGTCTCGAGCTCTTACTTCATATGACATCAATGATGGCGACTGCTGTAGTTATTCTAGTTACATTATTTCTTGGTATTTACCTTCAGGAAATAACTGAAGGCAACAATATCATGTTATCAAAACGATATAATGTGGCAATAGGCTCATAACTGCATTGTGCATTTACACCGTGGCCATATTCATCTATGTTAACAACATTAACGTCATACCAGACACTGTAAAAAGCTAATTCCCAGCCACTAGACTTTTCTGACAGGGTATTCGAGTGTCATCGAGTGACAGATGTGAAAGTATGTTGTGGGACTGCTGTACAGGAGTTATTATTATGAATTATGGATAGCAAAATTTAGCAGTTTTTTTAAGCATGACGGTAAAACACGAATGCCAATATGAATGTATGCTCGGCATATATATGCTTGTTTGTTGTAAAAATTCTTAATAATGCCAAAGAAAAAAAATACAAATTTGTGCATCTCATGACTGTCATATGCAGCCATGTTGCCGTTGTAGCGGACACTTATGTTAAACGGCTGCGGCGATCAGCTGATCTATTATAGACGGCGATGCAGTGGAGAGAACTCGCTCTACAGACACGCTCGTGTCTGGATCCACAAGTAACGCTATTGTTGCAACAGCCGAGAGAGGAGATAAAACGTTACCTCACGAACATGCAAGCAGGTCAAAGCGGCCACAGAGAGAGAGAGTTCACAGCTTTCATTTTTTCCTAGCTGGGTTCTGATGTACTTCCCTGTCAGTGAAAGACTGTCCGGCAAACTCACAAGCAGTGAATTGTGCCAAGTAATCTGCTTTTTAAGTAGTTGGAGCGTCTTACCTTCCCATAGTAAGCTACCGCCATATAACGCATATGTGATAAATGACGTCAGTACATAATAACATTTAAATCCACTTGAATAGGGTTAAAGGTCAAACCTGATCAAGCAAACCAAATTTAGGATAGTCCTCTTCAGGGTCTTTGCTGCCAGGATCAGGATGTTCTTTCACCAGGAAAACATCGCGCTCTTTACTCTGAGGTCAAACAATACAAGACAGCCTTTATTAAACACCATTAACCAAATTATTGACATACAAAAAAAAATCATAAGAGATTAAAATGACTCACCATGGTCTTGACGATGTTATTTGGCCATGTCAGCTTCCCGGGCCTCTGCCGGGTCGTCATACACTCCCAGTATTTGTCAATGAAAGGTATGATATCCTTTACAGCAAACCAAAGAACATAATTCAGTTGAGTTGAGTTAATATTTTATTGTTGAAATTCTTTCTGAATATTTGTGTTGCGTCCCATAGCATGTGTGATTCACAAAATTCACATCAATATTTTAATATTTAATTTCTAATCACTGATTTCTTTTATCTTTGCCATGATGACAGCACATCATATTTCACTGGACGTTTTTCAAGATACTAGTATTCAGCTTAAAGTGACATTTAAAGGCTTAAATAAACAAGGTTAAGACACAAGAGAGGGTAATCAGGCAAGTCATTGTATAACAGTGGTTTGCTCTGTAGACAATCGGGGAACAAATTGCTTAAGAGGGCTAATTAAATACAATTAAAATGGTTTTTAAACCCTTTAACTACACCACCAATAAAAAAAAAAGTGTTTGGATTGCATTTCTTAACTGCTAATGTCGCTAGTTAACACACTCAATTTTTTCCCCCCAACACATCCCATAATTTCTAAAACATCAACCTCTACCAAATGATTGACATGGCGGTTCATGGTAAAAGTACCTGAAAAATCAGAAAAAATGAAGTGTAAGACTAATTTATTTAAAACAATATTCAAAATAAAACATTTTTGAACACTAAATCATCTTTATTGTTTGAAGTCTGTCATAAAATATTGCAGATTCTCATTTAACATGCTTTCTTTTTTTTTTGGGGGGGGGGGTTTCAGTAAAAACAAAATCAAGTGTAGTAGTTCAACAGGATTATGTTTGTTAGATTATTTTGTAAACCACCAATGCTGTATGCGTACGTCATTATTTAAAACAGTCAGTCTTTAAATTACTTAAACAGTCATTATTTAAAACAGTCTCAAAACAAGGTCAGCCGTTTGGTATTTCTGAAAACAAGACAATATTTTGGCTTGTCTAAAAAAATGCTTCTTGATTTAAGAAGTGTTTGATATTTGGACTAGATTTAATAAATTCTACCATTTTTAAAAGACTCACATTTTAAAAAACATTTCCTTTAAAGTCTCTCCAATTAAAACGTTGTCTGATAACATTAAAAACAAGAGCCTTCCAAAAGTATATGTATAACGGTTTGGTTGCTATTGCAAAGAGCCCAATATGAATAACACATGCCTCTGCAAACAATCTCAGCTGAAAGTGTACCTTATCCTTAGAGAACATCGTTTTAGGATGCTCCTCTTGAGTTCTGGACCTCCATGTCAGATTTGCCAAAGCGGTGAGACACATTTCCTTCAGATCTGAGAAAATAAAGCCAATCCACAGTGAAGATGATGAAGAAACAGGAAAAAAAAGGTCTTGCCCATGTTCTGGATCATTCGGAGTCTTTTCTGAGAGCAGTGTGAAGAACCAGCCCGTAATAGTTGTAGTAAATAGATCCACTCACTGGCTTGTTTCCTCAGAAAGTAAGTGTTTCCACTGTGGTGACACACATTGCAGTGAAACACGTAATTGGTCATGAATGGCAGGCAAGTTCTGCAGGAAGGAGAAAGCAGAGAGTTTAAGTGTATGTGCATGTGGGACACCCGTACATGCAAGCAAAGTCTGCTGCAAAAATAAAAACGTCACTCAACACAACCATATTTGAGGAATCCAAGATCACTCACACAAACAATTGTATTTACAGTAGAGGTTTCTTTCTGCGTCGATTAAAATGCAAGAGCAGTGGATCGTGCACAGAGTCAAAATAAAAACCCTAAAAAAAAACATAACATTCCACTCCATTTTATCTGCTTGTGCATGAACCGCACGTGCTCACCAGAAAAGCAAAGTCCACTCAAATAACATACAGACAGGAGATTTCTATATTTCACTTGTTCTTGCTTCTTCAATTGTGCTAATGTGCGGTCATGGCAGCGCCTGTAAACTGACACCTCTCCATTGATATATGGTTTATTATGACAGGACAATATTTGGCTGAGATAAAACTACAATACAAGGTTTAATAAAAATATCTTTATCTTGAGAAAATTGTCTTTATAGCGGTCTAAATGAAATATTTAGCAATGCATATGATATTATTAATCAAAAATTGAGTTTTGATATAGTTACAGTAGAAAATGTATAAAATATCGTCATGGAACATGATTTTCTGTACTTAATAACCTAATGTAATGATGTTTGGCATAAAAGGAAAAATCAATCATTTTGACCAATACCATATAATTTGGTTTGGACCACAACCCAGGGTTCGGCACGCATGTGACCTGTGGATTGATAACTTCTTTTTTTTTTTTTTCAAATCCTAAATATGTAACGATAGCAGGGAGATCAAATCCTGTGCCCTTTAAAGCACATGTAAGAAAGCATTTTGGCTTTTCTGTAAAATATAATAATGAAAACATGTTTAGAATCTAAAGACACCAAGTGATGAAGTGTTTCAGGTGTAATGTTGTCCCATTCTTCCTGCAAACAAGTCTTAAGGTGGGCAACAGTACGGGTACTGTTTCAAAAACAGTATGCTTCAAAATGCGCCACACATTCTCTATTAGAGATAGCTCGGGACTGCAGGCAGGCCAGTCAAGTACCTGTATCCTCTTCCTCCACTGCCAGGACTTTGTAAAGTGTACAGAATGTGGTTTTGCATTGTCTTGTTGAAATATGCATGGGCTTCCCTTTTTTTTCATTTAAGTTATGTTTGTTAAAACCAAACATTTCGTACAGTAGGCTACTGTTTTTGTAATAAATGGAAAGCAAATTCTATTTGTCTCCTCCCCTTTTTACGGATCCAAAAAGAAATGGTCCAATCCGTGACTCAAAAAACCATAACGTGATCTAGGGCTATCAATATAGCTAAAAACCCAAATTTATTTCTTAAATATAAGCAAATTTCAAATTATATTCAAATTCTAAAAGGCAATACTTAATGTTACAGGAAACAGTACTGCATTGTCTTATATATAGCTTCTCAAAACCTATGGTATTACTTGCTTCAATTCTTGTTTTGCTGTGAAAATAAACAAAACGGTTTCGAATTTTCATTATTTGATCATTGTGTTGATCATTGTGTTGTCTGCCGTTGTGTTAATCATTGTGTTGTCTACTAGCCTTTTCTCCTCTCTATGTTTACTTTAGGAGTTCTGTAAAAATAGTAAAAACCAAAAGAGTAGAAAAATGCTACAATGTATCATTTGTTGCCCTTGGTCTGAACCAAACAAACCAAACCACAGGTGTGAAAGCAGCCTAACTGTGTGTCCAGACCGCCGCCGACGAGAGTGTCGAAAGTTCGCTACATTGATCTCGTATTTAAACGGGCTGTTGCAGCATATCAGCAAATCACTTACATTTCCGCATAGAAACGTGTTAGCGGAAAAATGTTGCGCACATCAAATTCATTTACTTACGGAAGATCAAGTTGTTGCGTGAGGTGTGGCTTTGCTCCACCTCTCCAATGTGTCTGAAATATTCTGAAGCAACACTGTCATTATAGTTAGCATGCGCGTCCTACTTTTTTACCAAAAATATATAACATTAATGCACATCAGTAACTACCCAGTTTTTTTGCGCCAGCTCCCATCGAAAATGAATGACTTTCGGCTACTTTGACACTCTTGCTGCCTGCGTCGTGAACGCACAGTAAGTAAGGGGATAGGAGAGAAAATCTTACGCCGTGTCGATGCTGAAGGTGTCTGCGGTGAACCACTTCATACACAGCGCGCACTGCAGCTCCACCTCACCCAGCTGACGGCCGTTCTCATCGTCTCCAGAGCCCGTCTGAGCATCCGCTGCTTCAGAACTATCCCCGGCCGTGTCCTGAAGATCCAATCAGAAGTTAAAGGTGAAGCAGGAAATTCAATGAGATAGTGTCTTTTAAAAATGTACAATTATTCATTTAGCAAATGCTTTTTAACCACAACAGCATACAAAGAAGGAATGCAACAAGCAATTCTTCTTCAGGCAGTAGCATGAGAAGTGATAGTATGCAAACTTTCAAACAGTACAAGTAGAGAATAGTACAAGCTAACTAAATACAAAATTAATACTTATCCATGGGAAAATTAATTTTGATTTTATAAGCAATGTGCTTAATCTGAATTGGGTGGGCTGATAGACGATGCCATCGTTCATCGCCGATGGCCGATAGACATCACGATGCTGAGCCAGCATCGCGATCCTCCACCCCACCCCAGTCGCAGCAGCAACCCGCTCGCAAAAATACACTTAGGCCCCATTTACACTAATACATCTTAGTTTTAAAACGATCCACGTCCACACTGGCTTTTCATCTAGCATTTCTGAAGAGCCCTCCTTCCACACTATACCGCTGAAAACGCACATCATGTGACCACACACACACGTAGGCATGCGCTGCAGCATACGCACACGTCTGAGCTCCAGGCAGTCAGCGGGTGCTTTGAGCACAAAACCCCAGAGAGCAGTGCACGTCAGACAGTTAATCAAGGATGTACCGCTGGATCGCGTCTCACTATAGTTGTTAAACGTGATATTTAATTAATCTTGTCTCTATCTAATGACTCTACGGTCTTCTGAATCTATCAGGTAACGTGCCACAGCGTCAGTACACTGCTTCAATCTTCAATTCACGCTTGTACTTGGAAATTTTAGCGAAAACCTCAGATACTGTCGGTTGGTTCTGTTGGTTGTTCACCTATTACCAACCAAGTTTGTCGACGCCATTATAAAGCCACAGATCACTCAGCCTATTCATGCCAGAGTCCCGCTGAAAAAGTGATTGACAGGTGGTCATTTGTGTGTAACTTATCTTTATTTATTTATGATTTGGTTATTATAGGTAAAACAAACCCCATGCGGGTCAGGTAGTTGAAACAGTAGGCTACAAATAATTAGTTCGTTATGAATTAATTATTCATAAATAATTAATTCACCGCCGCCTATGAAGACGATGCCATCGTCCATCGCGGTTTCACATTAGACATCGTACAATAACAAATTGGTTGACATCGCCCAACCCTAAATCTGAACTATCTGAACAGTTATGCTAATTGAAATAGCACTGCAATTTGAAACGACACCTTCAAAAATACTTTACTAAAAATACCACATTGGCAATTAACTGAAGTGAGTTTAAACTGAAGTACTAAAACTACAAAAACTGATACTGTAATAAAACTAATTAAAGGAATATGGAATTTAGGGCTGTGCAATATACAGATCACAACTGTTCGTATTAAATGAGTAGTTTAATACAAAAGTAACTTAATGTATGCTGAAAAATACAAATAAAAAAATAAAAACAATAGTCTATAATAATTTTAAAAACGCACAAGAGAAAAAAAAGCATGCAAAAATAACTAATAATAACAAACAACACAATTCCAATAGGGCCTATGTGTTAAAGGGGACCAATTATGCCCCTTTTTACAAGATGTAAAATAAGTCTCTGATGTCCCTAGAGTGTGTATGTGAAGCTTCAGCACAAAACAGCTCGCAAATAATGTTTTATAACTCTCTGAAACTCCCCCTTTTAGGCTTTGATCCTAATTGTGCCGTGTTGGTGACTGTCGCTTTACATTCAAATGAGATTGCGCTCTTTCCAAAAGAGGGCGGAGCTACAAACACATATGTGTCAGCATAGCAGCAGATTCAAAACTCTAATGGCAGATGGCTGCTTCTTACTCGGGGCTGTCTATGCTAATGAAGAAGAATTCGTCACTAATGGGTGGGGCTTTCCCCCTCTGATGACACGTACAAAGGGAGAATGTCAATCAAAGTATTTCTGCAGACTGTTTTAATTAAGTGTGATTATAAAAAAAATAGAATTAATAAATCTTTACCATTAGAGGCTGACTATATTCACACACTGTAGCCACACAACTGTGTTTAAACCCCTTATAAAAGTGATTTTTGTATAATAGGTCCCCTTTAAAGTAAACATTGTGGAAATTGTAGAAAGTTCGACTCCTCATGTGTCATAAATATCCTACCATAGTCTCTTTTCCACTGGACGACTCAGTCTCCATGTTTGTGGTCAGATCTCCAAAAGAGGCATCTCTGCAAAACACACACACACACACACACACACACACACACACACACACACACACACACACACACACACAAAGAGATATTGAAACTGACAGAAATGATTTGTCATTTATTATACACCAGCTCATTATGTGCTCACGTTTAGCTAATAAATAATCTGTTAGTAACCTGTACCAATAACCTGGTCCGTAGCTGGATGGGAGACCACATGGGAAAGCTAGGTTGCTGCCGGAAGTGGTGTTAGTGAGGCCAGCAGGGGGCACTCAACCTGCAGTCTGTGTGGGTCCTAATGCCCCAGTATAGTGAAAGGGACTCTATACTGCTCAGTGGACGCCGTCTTTCGGATGAGACGTTAAACCGAGGTCCTGACTCTCTGTGGTTGTTAAAAAATCCCAGGATGTCCTTCGAAAAAGAGTAGGGGTTTAACCCCGGCATCCTGGCCTTTGTCCATCATAGCCTCCTAACATCCCCATATCATAATTGGCTTCATCACTCAGTCTCCTCTCCACCAATCAGCTGGTGTGCGGTCTGGCGCAATATGGCTGCCAGGTGGATGAGGAGATTCCCCCCACAAATGTGTAAAGCGCTTTGAGTGTCTAGAAAAGCGCTATACAAATGTAAGGAATTATTATTATTTGTAACCGTAACTCAGTGTTTTGATGTTGATTTTTTTTTTAAGTTGATAAACACCTCTATTGAATGTCCTTATATAGTTTACCACGCTACTTTGAATATTCGGTCTGACAATCACATGTATGACTTCAAAACAACATTAGCACTATTTGACTATATTATAACTATATTGACTGTCAACAATGTTGCTCTTTGATAGTGATGAGCTGCTAAAATGACTTCCCTGTTTATTATTTGCAAATGATCCTTTTCTGCAATTATTTTAAAAAGGTGAAAGTCTAAATGTGCGAAAATAAAACCAACTTTACCCCAATTTTTGACGAGTGACAGCAAACCTACACAATCCCAACAGAAAGCTCGAAAACACACACACACACACACACACACACACACACACACACACACGTATGCATAAAAAGATATTAATATTTCCCTTATTATGAAAGCAAAATGAAACTCATGTCCAGGGCAACGTTAATCAATCCTTTGTTTTGACAGGGACTTTTATGGGAAATGAGCTTAAATCACGTTTAAATAGCGCAAATGCAGTTTCAATATGTTAAACTATATAAACATAACATTCATAAAGTAAATATAATATTGATTTAAAACAAGAAAGTGCGTAAATGAGAATAAACAATCGTAATGGCAACATCAATTCATTTTAACACTTGACATGACAGCGCTGTGGTGTTTACGCGTTAAAGAAGCGATGCTAACATCCCGGCTGCGCAAAGTAAGTCTGTTTGTGTCTTTAATACGTTAAATTGAGAGTCTATGGTTATTAAATGTTTATTTTTGTTGATTCTCACCCGTCCGCGGTGTCTCTCTCAGTCACAGAACGCGCCTCTGCAGCCATCTTTCAAATAGCAGCCAAAGACGCAAATCTCGCGATGACACGGAGCTTCTTCGCTGGAGTACGGCGAGATTCCAACAGTGCTGTCACGCACATTGACACCTGCCGGAACATTGTAGAATAATCATTCATTCATTTTCTTTTCGGCTTAGTCCCTTTATTAATCTGGGGTCGCCACAGCGGAATCAACCGCCAACTTATCCAGCATATGTTTTACGCAGCGGATGCCCTTCCAGCTGCAACCCATCACTGGGAAACATCCACACACACTCATTCACACACATACACTACAGACAATTTTAGCCTACCCAATTCACCTATACTGCATGTGTTTGGACTTGTGGGGGAAACCGGAGCACCCGGAGGAAACCCACGCCAACACGGCATTGTAGAATAATCCCATAATAAAAACTATATTTGAATTGAATGGTTTTATTTTTAATGTATTGCAACTCTGGATTATCCGAAATGAACAAAACAGCTAAAATTCTTATGCTATTTGGAAAGTACCACATTCACAAAACAAAATGTATGCTGACTGTACCAAACTGCAAGCACTTAAAACATCCCAACTGCTGAAAAAAACACTTCATGTACATGATTAATATACTTGAATTAATATTTTTGTTAATTCCATTGTATATTGTTTTATGTATAACTCTGTATTCCTGTTTAATCAATTAAA
>CAIGQW010051683.1:21323-37595 GCA_903798125.1 Danio choprae
TAGTTTTTAACAGCCGACAGTGCTTTATAGGCTAGTTTTTAACAGCAAGCATGATCTTGGCTAGTTTTCAGAGCAGACGGCACTCAAATGTTCTCTAGGAAGAGCAAACTGATGATTATTTTAGGTTTGAGTGGTGTGTTTAAGGAATTGGATGCAAGCCGAGTTCAGCTGTTTGTGAAGCATACATCGCTAAAATTCTTTAATCTAAGCTCAGAATTTGCATAATTAATTATGCCACATGTCTGGCTTTTCTGAAATAGCAAGCTTGCTCTGTTCATAAAGCTATGGCAAAAGATCATTCGTCATCATATCGCTATTCTCTTTTACATCATATCATAATTTGTGTGAAAAGGAATTAAGAGAAGCTGCTTTACTGCTCCTTGAGGTCACTGTATCTAAAAAAACTGAACTGAATTGTACATATAACTACCTTTTCTATATTTACGAAGCTGTAGGTTACAGCACATTTTTCCAGTCAGCCTGTGTTGCTTGTTTAATCATTTCCTTAGATTTGAACCCTTGATCCTCAAGTTATGAGGCCAAGGTTGTGAATGACTATTCTAATAACACTCCATTCATGTGCTAATTAGGATATTACCACAAATTAATTTGATGTCGATTGTGAAATTAATTAAAACGATGCCTGGTTTCTATTTCACATCTTTTCTGTTATGAGATATCTTGGTTCATCTACACTGTAATAAAATGCTGGGTTCCACGCAATTGATTTGTGCTGGGACAACATGAAAGAATTAAGTTAACTTACTAGCGTGGGCATAAATCCTGGGGGGGATGGAGGGGACGTGTCCCCTCTCATCCGAGGGTTGTCCCCCCCTCCAACAACAGCTTCGCTAAGCACACAGTCTGAGCTTCGGGAGGAGACTGAAGTATCAATGTTTCATTTCTGTGTTATTTTACCATGATAAAATGAGTTGTTCAGCAGTAAACTATACTTTCTGACCTACAGGATCTGATGGATCACTGTTAAAGTGTGGGCTTTATCGGGCTTTATCTTAGTTTGCTGATACACGTCTAACGTTAGCGATGACGGGAAAAATACTGGTGATCGTTATCTAGCAGTAATTGTTTTTTTTTTTATGGGTCTGAAATAATAATTAGGAAGACAAAACTAATGTTAGCCTATCCATAGCTTAGTCTAACTTAGGCTAGGGTGTATGAAAGATAGTTTAATTTGCAGACTAGCATATAGCCTATTGTTTTTCTTAAATTATAAAATACAGCTTACATCACACAGTTGTTTAATAAATCGTATATTATTAATTGTTTTTAAATGTAAGTGCTTATATTTGTATTAGCGAGCCTTTGTTACAGTGCAGATACGGGCGGTCAAATGAGACGTTGGGGGGGCGTGGTTGATTTGACGTACAAGCGTTTGGTTGGAAGTTTGATTCCGCGGCTCCGCCTCTGGCTCCATCAGGTAGTCCTTCTGCGTAATGCCCAGGCTCCAATTTCAGCAGTTTTTTGTGACAGTTTGTGCCCGTCATGAAGCGTTTTGCATTCAAAGCGTTCAGTGGGAAAAGGCGCTGTCGTGTCGTCCATATTTTTTTACAGTCATTGCTCTACACACATGAGTCAGGTGTGCGGCTGCGGCTCAGTTAATGTTGAACTCCAGTAAGTAGGGTATTTTATTCACTGTAAATAAAGCGATTCTCTTTAATGTAGTTGATGCAGACTCATTCATAAATTAGTTGCGTCAAAAATGCTGATTACCGATGTAATTTGTCCATGAATCTGCTATATTAGCGACTCAAATATTACTTATCTAGTTAGCGTTAGCTTGTTTACAATAGCTTGTTGCATAGCGCACTGCAGCTAACACGCCAAAGCCGTTTCCCATGCGTTCTTTTATTTGTGACGACTTGGCATAATGTTAACTTAACATTAACGGCCACAATTAGCATATTGTGTAGGTGTGCATTTACTAAATGAGCACTGTGCTACACCTGAACTGTCCTCACTATTCCTTTGTGTTGTCCAACACAAATCGATTAAGTTAACTTAATTGTTTTTGCAAATTTAAGTGGATTGAACATAAAACATTTAAGTTGTCTCAAAAAAACCTGAAGAATTGTGTTGATTCAGCTTGTTTTTAATAAGTGGTTTGAACAAGCAGGAAAAATAATTAGCTTGAATGTAGTTTTTTGCATCATTTGGAGTAGTGAACAATTCAAACCTTAAAACTTATCGACTTATCCATGTTTTTGGATCCATATCTAATGTCTTTATCAGTATTCAGCTGCCATTTCATGTTGTTTCAGGTGCTACATTGATTGAGGCTTAAAGTAAATCTCCTGTTTAACCTCCAGTAACCTCGTGCATCTCCTGAGATGGCCAGTGTTTTTTGATATGCTAAATTCACACCTGCGTTCAGGCTGTTCTTTCGCGTTCAGAAAATATGAATCGCCGTGAAGTGGATGTTTCTTTCAGATTAGACGGGTTCGGTCGTGCTCTTGGAAATCTTTCCTGCAGATTTTCAGGCCTCTGAAAAGAAAAGAAACGGCTGTAATTTTGGAGAGAACATGCAGAGTTTTATTATGTGCTTCTGCTGTTTCATTGGAATTGAAACTGAACTCCGAGTGTGCTGGTGGCGCTTTAAAGTCACTGTGGGATTATTGTATTTATGGAAACATTCAATTGGATATTATTTATTATATTATGCTCTTAGCAGTTGAATTGTTTTGCTTTAGGGTTTATTTAAAGTTGCAGTTATTTACAATGAATTTCTTGTTCTTTTTCAAATATTTCCCAAATGATGTTGAACAGATTCAGGAATTTTTCACAGTATTTCCTATAATATTTTGTCTTCTGGAGAAAGTCTTATTTGTTTTATTTCGGCTAGAATAAAAAAAGTTAATATATTTTTAATGCAATTTTAAGGTCAATATTATTCATTCATTTTCATTTCGGCTTAGTCCCTTTATTAATCTGGGGTCGCCACAGCGGAATGAACCGCCAACTTATCCAGCATATGTTTTACGCAGCGGATGCTCTTCCAGCTGCAACCCATCTCTGGGAAACATCCATACACACCCATACACTACGGACAATTTAGCTTACCCAATTCACCTATACCGCATGTCTTTGGACTTGTGGGGGAAACGGGAGCAACCGGAGGAAACCCACGCCATCACAGGGAGAACATGCAAACTCCATACAGAAACGCCAACTGACTCAGGCGAGGCTCGAACCAGCGACCTTCTTGCTGTGAGGTGAACGTGCTACCCACTGCGCCACTGCGAGGCCCGGTCAATATTATTTGCCCCCTTAAGCAATATTTGTTTTCGATTGTCTACAGAACAAACCACTGTTATACAATGACTTGCCTAATTACCCTAACTTGCCTAATTAACCTAGTTAAGCCTTTACATGTCACTTTAAGCTGAAAACTATTATCTTAAAAATATCTAGTCAAAAATTATGTGCTGTCATCCTGGCAAAGATAAAAGAAATGAGTTATTAGAAATTAGTTATTAAAACTATTATGTTTAGAAATGTGTTGAAAAAAATCTTTCCAATGAACGGAAATTGTGAGGAAAAGCAATATACAGGGGGGCAAATAATTCAGGAGGGCTATTCATTGTGACTTCAACTGTACATGTTAAGATGTTGAGAACTGTACTCTCTGACTCTTGCACCAGGTTGCACATTTGCACTATAGACACTTTCCTAATCACTCCATGTCTCTTGGAAACACTGCGTTTTAAATTGTGCTTCATTCAGGTGAGTGGGCTTGACAAATCACCTGTAGAAACACTCTTCTCTCTTATGCACCTGACACTTTACCTAAACTCCACCTTACAAGGACTCAATGATTACTATAAATGTACCACAATCATGTTGCACTGCTTGCTTCAACCTTAAACACCTCTTGCACAATATTAGACCTTAAATACCTTTGTTTGCACAATATCCTGCACAACATTGTTCAGTCTCATGGAAAAGTACTTGTACAGCCTGTCTTATGTGTATAGTTGAAGTATCTTATTCTATTTTATAACATATGTTAGTTATGCATAGGTTTTTTTTTTATAATAGCTCTTATGTCCAGTGTTGTGTTTGTATTCGTGATTAATCCATGTAGCACCGCTGTCCTGCGAGACACGACATTTCGTTCCTCTGTATGTCCACACATGTAGCGGAATGACAATAAAGCACGACTTGACTTGACTTGACTTGGTGTGATGTACTAAAAGCAGAAAAGTTTTTTCCCTGGCATTTTCACATGCAGACAACAATATTGTTGAAAAATGCAGTATTTTGCATGCCAGGCCAATATAGCATTGTTGGTATGTGCAGAAACATTACACGCCTGTGCACACAGTCCTCCAGTAGTCTATAATTATAGTTTTGTTTCTCGGGAAATGCATTATTCACAATCACTGTATTCATTCAGGCTTGTTGAAATGAAACCTTGAGCTTATAGGTTTTACTTGGTCTTGTTTATGTTTCCTGGGATCTTTCTCAAACCGAAGAAATCAAGGAAACCCACTCGCCTGTCTGGTACTGGTGTTTTACGTTAATGCACTGTAAAAAAAAATAAAGTAAATATTAGATACTGTTGTGATTTTGATTCAGTGTGGTCAATAATAATGTTGTGGTTTTGAATGGGCACAATGCATGAAGATTTTAAAATCATTATTATTACGTAGGCGACACGGTGGCAAAGTGGTTAGCACTGTGGCCTCACAGAAAGAAGGTTGCTGGTTCGAGTCCCGGCTGGGTCAGTTGGCAGTTCTGTGTGAAGGTTGCATGTTCGCCCTGTGTTGGCGTGGGTTTCCTTCGTGTGCTCCGGTTTCCCCCACAGTCCAAACACATGCAGTATAAGGGAATTGAATAAAGTAAATTGGCTGTAGTGTATGCGTGTGAATGAGAGTGTATGGGTGTCTCCCAGTACTGGCTTGCAGCTGGAAGGGCATCCGCTGCGTAAAACATATGCTGGATAAGTTGGCGGTTCATTCCGCTGTGGCGACCCCTGATGAATAAAGGGACTAAGCTGAAAAGAAAATGAATGAATGAATATTATTATGTAAATGTAGTCCTAGAAAGTAACACATGAAGCAGTTTTTAAAGATTTCTGCAGTATTGGAGTTATTAAAACAAAAACAAAAGTTATCTAGTGTCCCAAACAGGCCAAACCAGTTTGTCTCTTAGGTTTTACATGAGGTTAGACCAGCTAAACATCAGCTTGACCTGTGTAAACTACTAATTTCTAAAACACAAACATGTTTTCCCCCTGAAAAGAAAGAAAAAGGCCTACAGTAGTATGGCCATGCTGTCTTAGAGGTTTTCATATTGTAGATGCTTGTCTATTATAGCACATGTAATCTTTTTAGATCTGTTTATGCTGCTTATTTTTTTTTTTATGGACTCTGGGGTTTCTTTTCTGCTCAAAATGTTTGAGTAAATGCACCACAACAGTATTTCGCATTAAACTTTAGATGGAAAAAAGTACAAATTACACAACAAACAATGTGACTTTAACATGACGTACTTAAGCGTATTTGACTTCGTTCCACAGCTGGAAGTGCATCCGCTGCATAAAACATATGTTGGATAAGTTGGCGATTCATTCCGCTGTGGCGACCCCTGACGAATAAAGGGACTAAACCGAAGGAAAATGAATGAATGAATATTATTATGTAAATGTAGTCGTAGTTGTTTTAAAAGATTTTTGCAGTATTGGAGTTATCAAAACAAAAACAAAAGTTATCTGGTGTCCCAAATAGGCCAAACCAGTTTGTCTCTTAGGTCTTACATGAGGTTAGACCAGCTAAACATCAGCTTAAACTACTCATTTCTAAAACACAAAACATGTTTCCCCCTAAAAAGAAAGAAAAAGGTTTAGTATGGCCATGCTGTCTCAGAGTTTATCATATTGTAGATGCTTGTCTATTATGGCACATGTAATCAGTGTGAATATTTGCACTTTGTTCACTTTAAGGAGCTGCCGGCTAAAGGTTAATTGCTTTTGCTAATGTTATTGAAGCACCCTTCTGGAAGTGGGTCATGTGCGCTCCTTACAGGATGGCCTTTGTGGAGAAGGAGCCGTTTCTAGACGTTTTCCTCACAAGATTGAACTGAAAGCATCATGCTCAAGGTGCTGCTTGCTGTAGATTCACTGATGTTAAAGGAATAAGTCATGCAAAAATATTTATCTGTTATCATTTATTCTCCCTCTTGTTGTTTCCAAACCTGTTTGACTTGCTTTTTTTGCAGTGGACTTATTTCCGTGCACTAATAATGGATGGCAATTGAGGCTTTTATACTAAAAAGGTGCAAAAAGATGCTTAAAAATATAAATCATGTCAAGTCTACCTTTGCATAGGTGTATTTTTTTTTTACAAAAGCCCAAAATACACTGTATTGGTCATTTTATGCCAAAAAAACAACAATAGAATATTAGATACAGATCATGTTTCATTAAGATATTGCATATATTGTAAATGTTCTACTGTAAATATAGAGTTGAAGTTGACACGGTGGCTCGGTGGTTAGCACTGTCGCCTCACAGAAGGTTCGTGTCCCAGCTGGAGCAGTTGGCATTTCTGTGTGGAGTTTGCATGTTCTCCTCGTGTTGGTGTGGGTTTCCTCCGGGTGCTCCGGTTTCCCCCACAGTTCAAACACATGCGCTATAGGTGAATTGGAGAAGCTAAATTGGCCTTACATGATGGCCTTTGTAGAGAAGGAGCCGTTTCTAGCCGTTTTCCTCACAAGATTGAACTGAAAGCATCATGCTCAAGGTGCTGCTTGCTGTAGATTCACTGATGTTAAAGGAATAAGTCATGCAAAAATATTCATCTGTTTTCATTTACTCTCCCACATGCTGTTTCCAAACCTGTTTGACTTGCTTTTTTTTTTTTTTTTGTGGAGTATTTTCAATGCACTAATAATAATTGGCAATTGAGGCTTTTATACTAAGACCATGTCTACTCTAATATGTTTTAAAAAGGTATATTTTCTTTCCGTTTCTGCCCTCCTTCCACACTGAGATGGCATTTTTAGGAAACAAAAACGTATCTTTTTGATAACACTGGATAAAGTGGATACATTTGCTGAATTCTTGCAGTGTGGACTGTGAAAATGGAGGCTTTATTAAAACTATGATGCATTTGTGATGCAGTCATGTGACCAATTCAGCTAACATGGTGGACGATATTGTAAAGCAGTTTGTTTTGGATACTTCTAAACAATAGTTTTAATAACTCATTTCTAATAACTGATTTCTTTTATCTTTGCCATGATGACAGGACATAATATTTGACTAGATATTCTTCAAGATACTAGTATTCAGCTTAAAGTGACATTTTAAAGGCTTAACTAGGTTAATTAGGCAAGTAAGGGTAATTAGGCAAGTCATTATATAAAGATGGTTTGTTCTGTAGACAATCCAAAACAAATATTGCTTAAGGAGGCTAATAATATTGACCTTAAAATGGCTTTTAAAAATATTTAAAACTGCTTTTATTCTAGCCAAAATAAAACAAATAAGACTTTCTATAGAAGAAAAAATATTATAGGAAATACTGTGAAAAATTCCTGAATCTGGGAATCATTTGGGAAATATAAAAAAAAATGTACAGTAGGGCTAATAATTTTGACCTCAACTGTATCTAAGCTAAATTAACTTATAAACTTAATTTCAATTACTTTCAAGGTGTTTTTATCAGTTTATTGATATATTTTTTATTTTTTTGCACCCTCAGATTCCAGATTTTCACATAGTTGTATCTCTCGGGCTAAATATTGTCCTATCCTAACAAACCATACATCAGTGGAAAGCTTATTTACACAGCTTTCAGTTAACGCATGAATCTCAATTTCCCAAAATGGACTCTTCTATCTGTTTTTGTGCTCCAGGGTCACAAATGAACTTCACAGAAGAAAGAAGCAAATGATAAATGGTGCCTGATTTAGTTTAGACGGATCTGTAGCGCAGCATTTTGATATTTATAGCATTGCACTGAACAGACCTTCATCTTGAGCTCATTCAGAGGTTGCTGACGGCGTCTGGACTTCTGTGCGCCCGCGCGGCTGCAGTGTTGCGTTAAATAGGCCAGTTGTGAATGAAAATCGATGGCGGTGCTCGTGCTTTTGTTTACTCATCTGAAAATGAAGGACTTGGGTTTGCTTACAGACCCAATTTACTTCCAGATCTTGCGCGGCATGCGGATTCATTTAATTTGTCTGCATATTCGGACAGAACAGAGACTCAGTAAAACAAACAAACAGTTATCCAATGATAATCATCTTTTGCTACCAAACACATGCATTTTATTAACTTTGCCAGTGGATGATGCCTATACGATTAGCACTGCACGATATTGCCATAATGATATTTGTTGTGATACACATGTCTGTAGAGCAATGCTGTTTTTATTTATACATTTAATACTTATAATAGTGACACAGGACTACAAAACAAGTCCTATGTTGCGCTGTCAAAACTATTAACTTTTCTTTTATGCCAAAATTCAATCCAAGTTCATTTGTATAGCACAATAATTATTGTTTCAAAGCAGCTTTACAAAAGGTGCACATTAATTAAATGAATTTAATTAATTAAATGAAATTCGGAAAAGCTAAGGTTATTAGTTACCATAACTGTATTAGTTATTAATAACTTTAACTGTTAAAAGCTATTAGTTACTAGTTAATTAGTTAAAGTTATTATATATAAACCTATTTAACCTGCAGTTATATAGGATATAGGTGTTGTCTGTGTGTACATGCAATGAAGTGTAAAATCAAAAATCAATAGAATATTAAGTACATTTTGTAAATTTCTTACTGTAAATATATGTAACGTGATGTAATGTGTATTTATATAGCGCATTTATCGTGTATGGCCATGCACCCAAAGTGCTTCACAATCATGAGGGGGGGTTTCTCCACACCACCACCACTGTGCAGCATCCACTTGGATGATGCGACAGCAGCCGCAGGACAATGGCGCCAGTGCGCTCGCCACACACCAGCTATAGGTGGAGTGGAGAGACCGTAATACAGCCAATTTGGTGGATGGGGATGATTGGGAGGCCATGATGGGTAAGAGCCAATTGAGGGAAGTTGGCCAGGACACTCCTACTCATTATGAGAAGTGCCATGGGATTTTTAATGATCACAGAGAGTCAGGACCTCGGGTTAACGTCTCATCCGAAAGACGGCGCTCACTGACATTATAGTGTCCCCTTCACTATATTGGGGCATTAGGACTCACACAGACCGCAGGTTGATTACCCCCTGCTGGCGTCACTAACACCACTTTCAACACCAACCTAGTTTTTCCCATGTGGTCTCCTATCCAGGTACTGACTAGGCTCAGCCCTGCTCTAATCAAAACCAAAAACCAATTTGAAACCCTGCCATATCAAAACTCATTTTTATTAGTAATATGCATTGCAATGTCTAATTATTATTGCCTGTTATTGACTGTAAGGGGGATTTTTCTCAATATTTTGATGACTTTAATCTTCAGATTCCATGTTTTTAAATAGTTACAGTATATCATGTCTAATATAGCCCTGTCCTAACAAACCATACATCAATGGGGAAGGCATATTTATTCGGTTTTCAGGTGATGTAAAAATCTCAATTTCCAAAAATGTAAACTTATTTTGTGGTCCACGGTCACATATACTGATCAGACCCTCTTAAAATGTTCACTCTTTATTATATTGCAGCCATTTGCTAAAATGTAGATTTTTTTCCTCATTAATGTACACACAGCAGCCCATGTTGGCAGAGAAACACAGAATTGTTGACATTTTTGCATTTTTTTATTAAAAAAGAAAAACTGATATATCACGTGGTCCTAAGTATTCAGACCCTTTGCTATGACACTCATATATTTAACTCAGGTGCTGGCCGTTTCTTCTGATCATCCCTGAGATCTTCTGATCATCCTTGGTCTGAATACTTTGCGTACCCACTGTAATTAAATCGAATTCAGCCTAATAAAAACTGTCAAGGTGCAAACATTTAGACAACACAATAGCCAATAGCATAACAGCACCAACTAAGGCAGGTATGAATATAGTAAGGCCCCATTTGATTGGCCAAACAACCTATGCAACAAAACGTTCGCCACATAAATTAATTATTCTCGCATTCACACACACTCATACACTACGGCCAATTTAGTTCATCTAATTCAGCTATAGCGCATGTTTTTGGACTGGGGAAACCGGAGCACCCAGAGGAAACCCACGCCAACACGGGGAGAACATGCAAACTTCACATAGAAATGCCAACTGGCCAAGCTGGGACTTGAACCAGTGACCTTCTTGCTGTGAGGCGACAGTGAGTGCTAACCAGTGAGCCACCATGCCACCCCGGTTTTTTCACTTGTACTCATCGGAAATACTATTAAGTAAACTTGCGTTTGTTTGGAATCAGCATTGTTTATGTTGAAATGGATGTCATTGAAATCACTGTGAATAATATTATAGCTAATTTATTTGTAGTGTTTAAAAAGGTAAACTAGGAGCCGTTTGCGCTTGATTAATCATTAAGCAGTTAAAGCCTGTTAGGTCACTAATGTTTAGTCTGATAAAAGCGTTTAGTTGCATATGTTATTCTGACACCGGTGAAAAAACAATGAATAAATTAACCCCAATGATCAATATACTTTCTCCTCATTGATTTGCAGTGTTGCATGTGGAGGCACCTGAAAATGACCCTCAGGCAAATAGTACATGTTCAATATTGTTCAAAGATTTGTTTTGTTTAGAAAAAGAGGAAGCTGCATTTTTTGCTTCTGTACACTAACTGACAGAAGTCTTGTCGTCGATCCCAGTTTTAAAAGCAACAAATAATAACTTGACTTCCAGTGGATCATTTGGAAAAGTGGCAGAAGGTGGATTTTTCCGATGAATCATCTGTTGAACTGCATCCCAATCCTCACAAATACTGCAGAAGACCTATTGGAACCCACATGGACCCTAGATTCTCACAGATATCAGTCAAGTTTGGTGAAGGAAAATTCATGGTTTGGGGTTACATTCAGTATGGGGGCGTGTGAGAGATCAGCAGAGTGGATGGCAACATCAACAGCCTGAGGTATCAGGACATTTGTGCTGCCCATTACATTACAAACCACAGGAGAGGGCAAATTCTTCAGCAGGATAGCGCTCCTTCTCATACTTCAGCCTTCACATCAAAGTTCCTGAAAGCAAAGAAGGTCAAGGTGCTCCAGGATTGGCCAGCTTAGTCACCAGACATGAACATTATCGAGCATGTCTGGGGTAAGATGAAGGAGGAGACATTGAAGATGAATCCAAAGAATCTTGATGAACTCTGGGAGTCCTGCAAGAACGCTTTCTTTGCCATTCCAGATGACTTTATTAATAAGTGATTTGAGTCATTGCAGAGATGTGTGGATGCAGTCCTCCAAGCTCATGGAGTCATACACAATATTCATTCTTTCTCCACTGCAGCATGACTTTATATTCTATACTGTACATTATTTCTGTTAAGTGTCAAGACTTTTGTCTAAGCAAAGTCAGACCTTACTGTCCTAATTAAATAATAAAAAATCAAGGCATGATCATATTTTATTTTGGTGAAATAAGCGTAATCTAGAGGCCTTTGCCTTTCATATAAGCCACTTCTGATACCAAATGATCAACTAGAAGTCAAGTTATTATTTGCTGTTCCCAAAACTTGGATAGGCGACAAGACTTTTGTCAGGTAGTTTATAATATTATATTTATGTATTGATATAACTATATAACATTATTTCTTATTTTCATAATTATATATTTTATGTGAGTGTGTGTAGGTATTAAAATGATATTGTCTTTTCCATTGACTGACTTGTTTGGTAATAATTCTGTAGATATTGCCCTATAAGCAGAGGTTTATCTAAATTGAGTGTTCAGTTTGCACAGGTTTCTGATCCAGTTTGCGTGTGTTTATTTCATGAAGCACATCTGCTCTTGTGGTCACCCATCTGGACGACTGCTTCACGTGTGCATGTCATGCATATGCATGTCTGAATCATTGTTCTGCATCCATGCACATTTCTCCTTGAGTCGGGAACATTATTGTGAGATGTATACTGTAATACTTATAGTCATATCTTAATATATAGTCGTATCTAATGCACCAGGATAAGACTGTTAAAGGATTAGTTCACCCAAAAAAATTACATCCTGTTATTAATTACTCTCCCTCACGTCGTTCCAACCCCCTGAGACCTTCGTTCGTCTTCAAAACCCAAATGAAGATATTTTAGATTAAATCTGAGAGCTCACAAGATGTTCAGAAAAGCAACCAAAAACTTCAGTGGCTTAAATGTAGTCATATGAAGCTCCACAAACACTTTTGTGCACCAAAACAACTGTAAATATGACATGTTCACTTATACCTTCTCTTCTACATCATGTTATCAGCGTGTGTGTTTACTATGGGAAAGGATTACATACTGCCATTAAAGTCAGCAATGCAATGCAACAGTGAATACACATTCTCTTATGATGCCCTTCCAGCAGCAACCCAGTACTGGGAAACATCCATACATAATTATTCACACACACTACGACCAATTTAGTTCATCCAATTCACCTATAGCGCATGTGTTTGGACTGTGGGGGAAACCGGAGCACCCGAAGGAAACCCACGCCAACACGGGGAGAACATGCAAACTCCACACAGAAACGCCAACTGACCCAGCCGGGGCTCGAACCAGCGCCCTTCCTGCTGCAAGTGTGCTAACCACCGAGCCACCGTGCCGAGTTCTTTATTTATCGCATGTTTATTGTTTGCTCCAGAGAAGTGTTGAGATTCAGCCGGCGGTGGTGAAAGGGTTACAGATCGAATTGCCCCGTCAGTGAACTGGGCTCATAACCTCTCGCTGCTCTGCACTCTGTCTGACCTCTGCGCGAGTCGAGACTGCTAACCATGCATGAAACAACATGAATTCCTAATGAAATATTTAAAACGGCTGGGGAAATCTCCTTCCCGTTTAAGTGCATGAAAGTGTTCTCACTCTGTCTCTCGGCTTTTGACACTGCGCAACGAGAGATTGTTTTAAAAAACACTTGTGTTGCTTTGAATCAAAATTTGGCTTTGCGTAACTTGGAAAACTGTCAGAAAGATTTTATAAGAGTCTATATTTTGTAAGTAGCTCTATATAGTCTATATTCAGAGATTTAGAGCAGGGTTTATAAAGCTCTTTGTCATCCCAGTCTTTCTGACCTAAAACATTAACTTGAAGACCTCCCAAGATTTTAGCAGAGTATTTTTGTGATTTAATTGTATTAGTAGCTTGCAAATCACAGTTTGGAAAATGCTAATTTGGATGAACCCCTTTCCATACTGAAAATATTTCATGTAGGCCAAATATTACAGTAACATAATCATGCACTACCACGTAAAAATGCACTAAAACATCTTTTTGCTCAGGCCATCTCCAGCTTAAACAGCTAGCACATCAGTTGCTACTTGTTTTCTTACAGTCATAAACGTACATATACCATACTGTTTACACACTCTTTATGGTTTTTGTAACCAATAAAGACACTTAATTGTAAATACTCATCATTCATTCATTCATTCATTCATTTTCTTTTCGGCTTAGTCCCTTTATTATTCTGGGGTCGCCACAGCGGAATGAACCGCCAACTTATCCAGCATATGTTTTATGCAGCGGATGCCCTTCCAGCTGCAACCCATCACTGGGAAACATTCACACACACCCATTCACACACATACACTACGGACAATTCAGCTTACCCAATTCACCTATAGCGCATGTCTTTGGACTGTGGGGGAAACCGGAGCACCCAGAGGAAACCCTTGCCAACACGGGGAGAACATGCAAACTTCACACAGAAATGCCAACTGATGCAGCCGAGGTTCGAACCAGCGACCTTCTTGCTGTGAGGCGATTGTGCTACACACTGCTCCACCGTGCGGCTTCATTCATTCATTTATTTTCTTTTTGGCTTAGTCCCTTTAATAAAGGGGTGGTCCACTGTATTTTTTAAGGCTTGGTTGTGTTTATAAGATGCGAAGCAATGTGTGCTCATGCTTCACTTGTAGAAAATCATGTTATTTTTTCCATATCTTACTTTGATTATATACAGCTACTCAGCTATGTCCTAGTTCTCCGAAAGGCCCGCCCTCAAGAGGCTCTGATTTGTCAGCTAACATAATGTGCTGTGATTCGCGGATCGGCTCCACATCACCACGTCATGCCCTTACAAGCATGCGTGTTAGCGCTGTGTAAACAGAGAAGCAAACTGAAAATGAAGAGCACAGCACACGCCTGCTTTCTAAAATAAAATCTGACAAGTGTCTTTCACATATAGTCGGAATAAGCATGTGTAAGTAATCTGAAACGTTCTCATATTTTTTGCGAGTTTGCTATTTGAGATGTAGAATGCACGGAAAGCGGCCGCATAGAGAGACACTGCAGCGCTGCTGAAGATTGTGGGTGTTTACAGCGGTTTGACGGATAAATATGAATTTGTAGCTAAATTGTTAGCGCTGCCAAACAGCAATCCCCATTGTTTACATCCTTGTTTACGTCTTCGCTACAATATACCTTTAACACTAGAAACTGTGCATTTAATAGATTAATTTTAACAAATAAAAACACTTACAGGTTGTGGCTCACAATCCACAGCTTTGCCGGTTGGAGGAGTATTAGCCGAATCCAGCACTGAACTGAGAGAGATTCTGGAAGTTCTCCTTTGTCAAAGGCAAGCTGTATATTATAATTCTCTGGAACATAATTAAAAATAAACTGTAAGCACTTCTCTCTTTGTGTCGTATACTTTGGAAACCCAAATACAGAAACAGAAGAAGCTCTGTGGAAATGGTAGCATTTGGATGGCATTTTAGCTTTTTCTGCTAAAACATTACAGTGCCTCTGGCCATGCTCTGGCCACACCCCTTCGATGCGCAGGGTGTGTGCGCGTTGTGAATGCACGTAACCTAAAGCTTTTATGATCTCACTTGCCCGGATGTATTTTTTTGTAGTCCCCAACTTCGTTCGCTGTAGGCTTTGCTAAGCTAACTCTATAAAAGTCAACATCTCCCTTTGCATTGAACTTTGAGCGTCTTACATTCAGAGATGTTGTTTGTTCACACAGCTACATTACACATCAACTAAAGTTTAAAATATGATATCGTAGTGGACCACCCCTTTAATCAGGGGTCGCCACAGCGGAATGAACCACCAACTTGCGCAGCGGATGCCCTTACAGTTGCAACCCATCACCGGGAAACATCCATACAAGACCTTCTTGCTGTGTGGCGACATCGCTACCCACTGCGCCACCGCGCCGCCCCTAAATACTTTTATATAAATATTTTTGCTTCTTATTTGTACAGGTAAATAAGTCAACAATGCACATATTGCACATAAACAAAATATTTAACTTCAGAATTTTTATTTAGTATAATGCCAGAAATCCATCTTCTTGATTATGCACATATCAGGAAAAAAGTATCCGTTTCATAATTATCAAGGCAATACATCACAATATATCACCAACAAAGTGTAATATTTAATCATTATTCAATATACAACCAACAAAAATATATCTGTAATGTTTCTTCGCTATTCGATATGCAACCAACAAATAGTTTTGTCATAATTCCTCAAGATATCATTTTGAATGGCTGTTTGGATCATAGGGTGGCATGGTGGCTCAGTGGTTAGCACTGTCGCCTCACAGCAAGAAGGTCGCTGGTTCAAGTCCCGGCTGGGCCAGTTGGCGTTTCTGTGTGGAGTTTGCATGTTCTCCCCGTGTTGGTGTGGGTTTCCTCTGGGTTCTCCGGTTTCCCCCACAGTCCAAATGCATGCGCTATAGGTGAATTGGATTAACTAAATTGGCCGTAGAGTATGAGTGTGTGTGTGAATGTTATAGTGTATGGGTGTTTCCCAGTACTGGGTTGCAGCTGGAAGGGGATCCGCTGTGTAAAACATATGCTGGAATAGTTAGCGGTTCATTCCGCCGTGGCGACCCCTGATGAATAAGGGACTAAACCTAAGGAAAAATAATGAATGAATGTTTGGATCGTTAGATTTGAGTATTTTGTGTAAAGGATGAAGTAAATTAGCCGAATGTAAACTGATCTGCTGAATTTGAATGAGTCCACCTCCTCCTCCTCCTCCTCCAATATAAAGTGAGGAATATTTGCGGTGACGTTTATTCTTGGACTGGACTAATCCGCAGTCGGCTCATATTAAAGTGACGTGAGAGTGAGATGTTGGAGGTGTGTGTGTGTGTTACGGCTGGT
>CAIGQW010051689.1:0-21592 GCA_903798125.1 Danio choprae
AAAATGGCTGATGTTGATAATACATACTTTGAGGTAAATTTGACATTTTGTCTCTTAATATGAACATGACATCCTTGGATTCCTGCTATCAGCTTTTGTAATGTAATTTTATTACCCACGCATAGTGTGTGTTTCCCACTTTTCCAAATATTTATTTTTACTTTGTATTTGTGTGTATGTGTGTGTGTGTGTGTGTGCGCGCATCTACACGGTTCCTGTAGAAAGCATACAAGATCTTGCAAAATCATCCGATAGTACAGAAGGACAAGATGGCAATGCTTGGGTTGTGTTTTGGAAGTGCCATCACATTCACTATGACTGCCTACTCCACAGTCATCAAGGTTTACTTGCCTACATATTTACGTTACATATGTACAGTATCTACATTTTAAATGAAGCTTTTTATTGTTGAATGTAATTTATCTTTTTTTAACATGTACTTTTGCTTGTAGCCCCAGTGTTGTGTGTGTATTAGTGGAAGTCATGTGGTTCCTGTTGATAAATGTCTCTTTGAAGTCTACGAGGGCATAAAAAAGTGAGTAGAAGTTAATCATTTATTTACAATCTGACTAAGCTTCACCTATAGAGAGTAATGCTCATTGCGCTCTATATTTCCTTATATTGTGAAAGAAGTTGCAAAGGTCAGCCTTTCAAATGTTTCACAAGTCAGTGCACACTCAAGTTGCTTATATATGGAATAACTTTAAGAGCAATGTTGCTGAGTGATGTTGTTGGCTGCCTGTCAATTGAGAATGATTAACAAAACTGTATCTGGATTTGTTATATCAGTTGTCTGCAAGTTTTTGACCCTCAAATCAGAGCTCTAGTAGCGAATCATGTGGAGCGGTCCAAAAAATTAAAACAAGATGGTGATTGCTCAGCAGCAGTGGAGCTAGAAAAAAAAAAAAAAAGAGTGTGAACTCATAGCTTTTTATTCCGGTTTGTTGTCCTGTCAACAAAAAGCAGGGTTTTTATTTAATTTAATGCTTTCAATGCCAACAGCTGTCCAATTTAAAGGTGAATTAAACAATTGGTGTGTTTGTTTTGTGCTTTCTTGTCATGCATTAATTATATTAACATTATAATTATTATTATTATTTGCTAAGCATTATTTTGCTTTGCTTTTGCTATGATAAATGGGCGTCTACTCTTGTATTCAGCTAGTAACAATACATTTCGTTGAGCTAAATAGTTGCCCTGTGTCTTACCTGGTTGCCTGTTGCCAGGCAACATTGCTCTTAAAGTTACCCCAAGTATCATCACCCACTCTCAGGGCTCGGTTGTTGCAGGATGTGCACCCACCATAAAACATATCCCAGAGTAATTAGCGTGTCATTCCGCTGTGGCAAAGCTGTGTAAGCCAAATGCTTTTATGAATATTACCAGTGTTTATGTAGCTGTTTATGAAAGTGAGAAGTTTTAAAGATCAAAGTGCACAACAAGGAAAGATTATTGTCTCCTGAAAGAAAGAATAGATTCTGAACTCATTGCTTGTCTGGTTTCAGCCACCCTGATACATTTGTTGATTATTGTTGTCAACGTCATCTTCATACAAGCATTTATTGTCTAGAGAAAACAATTATTCTAATGCAAGTTATTCATTTGTGGACAAAATGTTTTGCATCGCGTTCATAAACAGAAACATGTGATTGGTTATTATTCTGAATTTGAAAATAAATCTGATGCAATGCGCAGATCTAATGCCTCGTCACCACAGCTGCGTCACTATAACTATAAACGAGGAGGATGCTTCAAACACTCAACAGGAGTCCCGGTTTGTGGACATTAAATCTGGTTTATTTTGTACAGTAGCATAATGGAAATCCATACAGCAGTGTATATTAACTTCTATCATGTCACATTTGCTGCAAGTAGATGTGCAAAACAGTGCAAAGTTAAACGTGTGTGCATGTGTATACTGCAAGAAATGCATCAAATAACTTAAAAAAAAAATTATCTGAAACTTTAGACACATTCTGGAGACTCCAAACACATATATTACATCTTGTAAAAGGGGTGAAATAGGAGCCCAATAAAAGTTCAAATCTATTTTATAGCTTTTAAAATAATTATTATTTATAAGATAGTCACATCAATCTTTTGGCGGAAGTTTATCGGTGGCTGAAAAATAATATGTGCATATAACCCATTTGTAAAAGAACACAATCTACATAAATAGTTTTAAAACATTTATACCTGTCTAAAAGAAATTGTGGTGTCATCCCTCAGTCTAAACATTCTTCAGTTTGAACTGCATGGTTTCCTCCAGCGTGCAAAAGCAACTCCGATATTGATTCAGGATTTTTGGGGGGCAGAAGCCCTTTCAAAGACGATCTTCTCATGGATAAAAGGCAACGTTGGTCTTTCAGAAAGAGGCCTAGACCTGTCATGATATCTATTTTTTATCGATATTATTGTCATTTTAAGACCATTTTATGCCACTCATTATATAATGCCAGAATGACAATATAATATCACAATGCAAGTAAACTCTTCCAAAGAACACATAATATTTTATTCTCAAGAATATTTCATTTAATTATAGTCCTTTTAACAATTTAATAATTAGGCATTGGAATCAGAATGTGAAAACGCATATCCTAAATAAATAATAATAAATGTTTACAAAAAAAATGGAGGGTAAAAAGTAACAGAGGCTGCGATATCTGGTAACAGATTCTATTTTCCAGACCCACATGAAAATATACTAAAATCATTTATAGTAAATACTATAGTGTTTTTTAACCATACTGACACTGAAACCCCCAATAGAGATAGAGATGTTGCAGCTAAAATGTTGCTAGAATTGGTTTTTATGTATGGGCGATATATATTGCATCACAAAAAATGATTGAGGTCATGTCCATGTGTTGTGCGATAAGTTGATGTATTAATTATTGTGACAGGCCTACCAGTCACTTTCAGGTCGGCACACTGCACATGAATGCACAATGACATCTATCTGCGTGAACAGGGTGCACAGATATATTTTTGTTGACAGAAAGTCAGGGCCTGAAAATTTTAGTCCTAATTGTTTTTGTCTTATGCCTTTCCCAGGATATAAAGTACATAATAATCCATTTAGATCATTTACTTGAATCATTTCTACTGGAATGTGAAGAGGCTTTCAAACAGCACAACAAAATGTTTCTGAAGACCATCACCTGTTGGGCCATCTGACCAATCAGAGAAGAGTGTACTTTTTCAACCAGAGGGGTTTAGAAAGACTGAATCATTTCAGACACTTTGAGAAATTAGGTGATGCCACAAAGTCTATTGTGAAAAAAACTAAATGTTTTTTTTAACATTAAATGGATGTAAACTTCTTTAGCAGACCTACAAAACAAAATTAGGATCTTTTAAAATATCACAATAGGGGCATTTATAACAAAAATAAATAAATGGTAATATTTTACTTTATCCACAATATCAAAATAATCATATTTAGTATTCTGAGTATTTGAGTAAACTTCTACAGCATATTTACTTGTCATTGTGTGTGTACAGATTAATTAAGTCATTTAACAGATTAAAGCATTTAATAAACTAATTTATCTTGCTAATTTAACAAGAGATGGTGCATCTTACGATTTTTGTATCGGCATTAAATATTTCTGTCGTGTATAAAAAGTGAATAAATTCTCTCATATCATGCACATACAGTGAATGACTGGTCCTAATGATAAACAGTAACACACAATGTTAATGTTCATTACAGGCTTATGGGTAAAGTACAAGTGAATGAGGACAACCACTTAATACACAGAGGCATGATCTTGCCGATTCCCTCAGACCCGGCTCTGAAAGTAGATGTAAGTATGACTTCAAAATAGAAAAAAAATTCAGTTGGTTTTTTTTTTTGTTGATGTAAATATCAGTTCTGTTTTCGGTTAATTTTTTTCAGGTTGGGAGAATAAAGTGTCCTCTTCTGTTGGTGAATGGCAGTGATGATCAGAATTGGGCTACTGTTGAATCTGCTCAAGACGTGAGTCATATATATGCATGCATGCATGCATGCATGCATGTATGTATGCATGTATGTACAGTCGTGGCCAAAAGTTTTGAGAATAACAGAAATATTAGTTTTCACAAAGTTTGCTGCTAAACTGCTTTTAGATCTTTGTTTCAGTTGTTTCTGTGATGTACTGAAATATAATTACAAGCACTTCATACGTTTCAAAGGCTTTTATCGACAATTACATGACATTTATGCAAAGAGTATTTGCAGTGTTGGCCCTTCTTTTTCAGGACCTCTGCAGTTAGACTGAGCATGCTCTCAATCAACTTCTGGGCCAAATCCTGATAGCAGCCCATTCTTTCATAATCACTTCTTGGAGTTTATCAGAATTAGTGGGCTTTTGTTTGTCACAGGATTGACCACAAGTTCTCAATGAGATTAAAATCTGGGGAGGTTCCAGGCCATGGACCCAAAATTTCAACGTTTTGGTCCCCGAACCACTTAGATATCACTTTTGCCTTATGGCACGATGGACTATCATGCTGGAAAATGCAGTGTTCTTCACCAAACTGTTGTTGAATTGTTGGAAGAAGTTGCTGTTGGAGGGTGTTTTGGTACCATTCTTTATTCATGGCTGTGTTTTTGGGCAAAATTGTGAGTGAGCCCACTCCCTTGGATGAGAAGCAACCCCACACATGAATGGTTCCAGGATGCTTTACTGTTGGCATGACACAGGACTGATGGTAGCGCTCACCTTTTCTTTTCCAGACAAGCCTTTTTCCAGATGCCCCAAACAATCGGAAGGGGGCTTCATCAGAGAATATGACTTTGCCCAGTCCTCAGCAGTCTATTCGCCATACTTTTAGCAGATCAATCCGTCCCTGATGTTTTTTTTGGAGAGAAGTGGCTTCTTTGCTGCCCTTCTTGACACCAGGCCATCTTCCAAAAGTCTTCGCCTCACTGTGTGTGCAGATCCGCTCACACCTGCCTGCTGCCATTTCTGAGCAAGCTCTGCACTGGTGGCAGTCCGATCACGCAGCTGAATTATCTTTAGGAGATGATCCTGGCGCTTGCTGGACTTTCTTGGACGCCCTGAAGCCTTCTTAACAGGAATTGAACCTCTTTCCTTGAAGTTCTTGATGATTCTATAAATTGTTGATTTAGGTGCAATCTTAGTAGCCACAAAATCCTTGCCTGTGAAGCCATTTTTATGCAATGCAATGATGCTATTATAAAAGCTAAAGCAGCAACTTTTCCCGTTTCCAATATTTATGTAATTCTCAAAACTTTTGGCCACGAATGTATGTATGTATGTAAGTATGTATGTATGTATGCTAATTATTTATTTCAGGGTTATGACTCTTCAAATTCCCTAAATTTCACTGACTAAAAAGCTGAGTTTCCATAACCTATAACGAATAGAAAAACAAGCAGCTGTTGTGTTAAACAGTCCTTCCAGAATTTTTTGATTCTGCAAATGCTAAATTTAAAGCACAATTTTGCACAATATTTAGAGGACCTTCCAATTTATATTGATGTAGAGTTCCTGCAAATTTTGCTCACACTAGAAAATATAAGTAAAGTAACAGTTTTCTGTATTTTGTGATTCGTCAGATGCCCAAAACGGTCAATCGCGCATGTAATTCACTTGATTCCGCACCTCATTAGTGCAAATAGATGTCTAATCACGTCTTTGCATTGATGTAACATGTAAATCACTTGCAGTTACCGTTTCATTCATGTCTGGTGTGACCGCACCATAATGACGTTTTTCCACTGGCATGTTGCATCGTAGCAAGCGTTTTCAGTTCGTTTATATGGACGTTAAGCGTAAACGGCCACACAGTGCATTATTGGATTGAAAGCAGCACAGAGAAAGCATTGAGAGCATCCAAGAGCATCAGAAAGGTTGGTCGTTTCTCGGCTTAATGTAAATGTCAAGGGAAACACAAGGCGGCAACCAAACGCTAAGAAAAGTAGGCAAGGAAAGAAGTTGACATATGCTTCAGAATGTTTGCGGAACTGGAAATCACTTACACGTAGGCTATTGTAAGAATGTATTCCTTCACACTTAGTTTTCGCAAAAATCTTGAACCATGTATGCCTATGTGTTTGAACACATAGGCATCATTTCTTGCACGTGTGATAAACCTGTAAACACGTTGTGTTCCACCTGAATAAAACAGGCATGCTCAGCTGTAAATATGAGCAGTGACATTGTAGCTTTGCCAGCAGCACTGAGCGCAGATTTGATGTTGTAGTGGAAATGTACTGTTAGAAGGAGGCTAGGGGAGTGTGGCTTATCTGCACCTGCCAGCTCGCCTACATTATAACACTATACTACTGTATGCTTGTAGTAGCATTTCTTAACAAATAGTTTGTAAAAGGAATATATTTTATACAGTAATATACTTGAGTATGGTTCAAAAACTTTACTATATATTACTATTGTATTTTACTTGAATTACTGAAGCTTGGGACCGGTGCAGTACTTTGAAACAGTAGAAATGTGTGTAATGGACGCCTCTAATCTCTTGCAATGCACTTTACTAACCCACGAGGGTTTTTAAAACATTTGAATCAAAATTTGAATAGTGGGTATAGGCAAAAATGAAGCTTTGGATGTCACTGATCATGTGATTATGACAAAACGAATCAAGCTCCGGTACACTGCGAGATGTATCTTTTTTTGATACATGCTTTGAAGCCTCAAATTTGAAGCCACAACATCACATCACTAGGAAATACTGCAAAACTTTCCTCGCTCTGTTAAACATTACATGAGAAATATTTAAAAAGCATAAAAATAAAAGGTCTAATAATTTTGACGTCAACTGTATACCTGTAGCTCAATAATGGTTAACCTTTATATAATTTATACTGTGAAGATTATATACAGTATGCAGTGTTATATATCATTATATTATTCAGTTTATATAACTGAAAACTACCATTAAATACATGAAAAACCTGAAAAGCACTGTTTATTTTAATAAAATATTTGCTATATTGTATTCATTTTGTATTGTACCGAAACCATGACCCGAAAACCAAACCACGAGAAGTCTGTATTGTTATATCCCAAGTTAACATGTGGTTGATGGACGTGCATGACTGTTACGCTCGTGTCTTTTAAAGTGCTGCACTTTAAAACTTTTGACTGTGGGACCAACTGCCTAAACTGACCATTGCTTAATGGTTATGATTGTAATATGATATGTAAAAAGGGTTATCTTTTAAGAAATATATGTTCTCTCTGATTAGATAAATAAAATCAACTTAACCAAAAATCTGAAATGTGGATGTACCCTGGTGGATTTGTCTTTGTCATTTTTTGTGATAATTTTGTTGTTTTGATCATTTGTTGTTAAATGGAAAATTCACCCCATTTCATAAATTTTAATTCTTCCATCATGTACTTGACTTGTTCCAAAAGAATTTTTTTTATAGATGTACTGAAGAATGTGGAAAACCTTTAACCTTTGACTTCAATAGTATTTGTTTTCCCTATTATGGATGTCAGTGGTTACCGGTTTCCAACATTCTTAGAAATATTGCCTTTTCTGTTCAAAGTAAACAAACAATAACAACAACAAAAAAACAGTCAGGGGTGAGTAAACAATGGCAGAATTCATGTTTTGGTGAACTAACCCTTAAATGCAAAAAGCAGGAATTTTGGCAAAAAAAAAGCTTTTAATATTTCAGCATCATTTCCTCTTCTAGATCACAAAAATGTCCTCACTGAATCCATTAAAAGATTTAATCCTAATGCAATGCAAGCAAAAAAGTAACCGTTTCATTGTTCAAGTTCATTGTTAACAGGGTTTTTTTTACTCATAAAAGAAAATATTCTAATAAATGTTGGTACTCAAGAAGTTCTGTTTACCATTGACTTGCATGGAAATTACCTTTAAATAGCAGTAAACTGTGTAGTGTTCACACATTAATTAGAGCCTTGATATGACTCATTTACACACAGATTGAGATGATGATGGAGAAAGCAGGAAATCGACACCTGCTCACTGTCTTCACATACCCTGATGCTGGTCATCTGATTGAGCCTCCATACACACCTCACTTCAGAGCAACTAACTTCATCCTGCATGAAATGGAGAAAGGCAAGCATACATGATCTATTCCATTGTTGCTTTCTATTTGCATTTTTCATATCCACCTTTTTCCTCACATGACTGCTAACGTTTAAATTATGAGCTGCACTTCCAGACTTTGCCCAGTCCTCAGCAGTCTATTTGCCATACTTTTTGCAGAAGATCAATCCGTCCCTGATGTTTTTTTTGGAGAGAAGTGGCTTCTTTGCTGCCCTTCTTGACACCAGGCCATCTTCCAAAAGTCTTCGCCCCACTGTGTGTGCAGATGAGCTCATACCTGCTCGCTGCTATTCCTGAGCAAGCTCTGCACTGGTGGTAGTCCGATCCCGCAGCTGAATCCTCTTTAGGAGATGATCATGGCGCTTTGCTGGATTTTCTTGGACGCCCTGAAGCCTTCTTAACAAGAATTGAACCTCTTTCCTTGAAGTTCTTGATGATCCTATAAATTGTTGATTTAGGTGCAATTTTAGTAGCCACAATATCCTTGCCTGTGAAGCCATTTTTATGCAACGCAATGACGCCGCACACGTTTCTTTGCATGTCACCATGGTTAATAATGGAAGAACAATGATTTCCCTTTAACATGTCAAGTTTGCCATTCTAACCCAATCAGCATGACATAATGATCTCCAACCTTGTGCTCGTCAACATTCTCACCTGAGTTAACAAGACAATTACTGAAATGATCTCAGCAGGTCCTTTAATAACAGCAATGAAATGCAGTGTTTTTTTTCTCAGAATTAAGTACATTTTCATGGCAAAGAAGGACTATGCATATCATCTGATCACTCTTCATAACATTCTGGAGTATATGCAAATTGCTATTATAAAAACTTCAGCAGCAACTTTTCCAATTTCCAATATTTATGTAATTCTCAAAACTTTTGGCCACGACTGTATGTATGTATGTATGTATGTATGTATGTATGTATGTATGTATGTATGTATGTATGTATACTAATTATTTATTTATATCCTATAAATTGTTGATTTAGGTGCAATCTTAGTAGCCACAATATCCTTGCCTGTGAAGCCATTTTTATGCAACGCAATGATGGCTGCACGCGTTTCTTTGCAGGTCACCATGGTTAACAATGGAAAATAATGATTTCAAGCATCACATAATGATAATGTGCTCGTCAACATTCTCACCTGAGTTAACAAGACGATTATTGAAATGATCTCAGCAGCTCCTTTAATGACAGCAATGAAATGCAGTGGAACATTTTTTTCAGGATTAAGTTAATTTTCATGGCAAAGAAGGACTATGCAATTCATCTGATCACTCTTCAGAACATTCTGGAGTATATGCAAATTGCTATTATAAAAACTTAAGCAGCAACTTTTCCAATTTTCAATATTTATCTAATTCTCAAAACTTTTGACGACTGTACACCAGAATAAACAACAGGTTTGAAACATGTGGAGGGAGAGTAAAAATTATGTCAGCTATCATTTTTTAGTGATGCGTCTCTTTAAATCTCCACAAATGTGCATGTATCTGTTTGAATGTACATCTGAATATATTTCGTTTTGTTGTTTCTGCAGTTGTCATGTTGTGGGGTGGACAGACTAAACCACATGCATACGCTCAAGAGGACTCATGGAAGAAGATTTTAGCATTTTTCCAGGAGCACCTCTACAGTTCAAACGTTAAGGCCAAATTGTAGTTCCTTCTTTTGAAACTGTGATAAATGACCAACATCATTTCAAAATGCCGTTAAATGCAATGACTATGCAGTACTTGATGTTACATTTCACTTTGTTATCTGTATTGAATAAAAGAGGATCTTAAGTGTATTTTTAAGTTAAACCTTTGTAGTAGACACATGCCATAATGCATTATTAATGATTGTAATAATTATATATATAGATATAAATCATTACATGGTTATGGTAACACTGCCAAAAAATGTATTAGTTTCTGTTTGTAGAGAAAGACATGTAAGATCCTTTTGATACACTACATTTCCTTCTTTTGTATTCACAATCTACCTTTGCTTAAAATAAAATCATAAATAATTATTTGAGATTATTTCATTTTCTAATTTACTTGGACTTTTTGGATCAAACAAAAGAATGTCAATTTTCTAAAGTGAGTATAATGGTTATGAGAGTCAGCGTTTTAAACAGGAAAAATATGTATGCAATTCAGAATTTGAATAAAAATTGGATAAATTTGAACGTATTTGCTACAATAAAAGTATGTTTTATTTGTATTAATGATTCGCTGAATGAGTGCACAAAGACATGACTGTCATGGTATTTAACTGTTGTATAATTAAACTGTATGAGTTGCAAATCCAATGAGTTTGCTCGGTTCTTTACTGATAAGATCAATAATATCAGAAAGGCAATCAGCTCATCAAATTAGCCAAGTTGTGCCGATGTCAGACAGGCTCAACCATAACTTAAAGGGGTGGTCCACTACAATATATTTTAAACTTTAGTTAATGTGTAATGTAGCTGTGTGAACGTAAACAACATCTCTGAATGTAAGACGCTCGAAGTTTAAGACAAAGGGAGATGTTGGCTTTTATAGAGTTCGCTTAGCAAAGCCTACAGCAAACGAATTTGGGGACTACAAAAAAATACATCCGGGCTAGTGAGATCATAAACGCTTCCAATTACAGGCATTCACCACGTGCACACACACACCCTGCTCAGCAACGGGGCGTGGCCACATGTGCTTTACTGTTATAGCAGAAAAAGCTAAAATGCTGTCCAAAGGCACAGAGGAAACTACCTTCTGTTTCTTTATTTGGGCTTCCAAAGGACATGACAAAAAGACAGAAGTGCTTTATTTAATTAATTTAATTTTAATTATGTTCCAGAGAATTATAATATACAGCTTGCCTTTGACAAAGGAGAACTTCCAGAATCTCTCTCAGTTCAGTGCTGGATTCGGTTAAAAACTCCTCCAACCGACAAAGCTGTGGATTGTGAGCCACAACCTGTAAGTGTTTCTATTTGTTAAAATTGATCTATTAAATGCACAGTTTCTAGCGTTAACGGTATGTTGTAGCAAGGACGTAAACAAGGATGTAAACAACGGGAAATGCTGTTTGGCACCGCTAACAATTTAACAAATTCAAATTTATCTGTCAAACCGTTGTAAAAACACACACAAACTTCAGCAGCGCGTGCAGTGTCTCTCTAATAAAGCTTTCCGTGCATTATACATCTAAAATACAAACTCGCAAAATATATGCGAACGTTTCATATTACTTACACATGCTTATTCCGAATATATGTGAAAGACACTTGTCAGATTTTATTTTAGAGAGCAGACGTGAGGTGTGCTCAGGCGTGTGCTCTTCATTTTCTGTTTGATTCATGCTGCTAACAGCGTCTCCGTGCTTGTAAGGGCATGACGTGGTAAAGCGGAGCTGATCCGCGAATCACAGCACATTATGTTAGCTGACCAATTAGTCTCTTGAGGGCAGGCCTTTCGGAGGAACTAGGCATTCGTTTTCATGTTAGCTGAGTAGCTGTATATAATAAAAAGTAAGATTTATGAAAAAATAATGTGATTTTCTACTAGTGAAGCATGAGCACACATTGCTTTGAATTCTTAAAACACAACTAAGCCTTAAAAATACACTGTATACCACCCCTTTAAATCAAGGTGATGTGTAAAATTTTGGAAGAGATCTTACAGATTATGAAAACATCAACCTGCAGTCTTGACACACTCCCCACATCGTTCTTCAAAACAGTGTTTAAGTGTTTAGAAATAGATCTCCTAAAAGTGGTAAATGCTTCACTTCTTCTTGTGACTTTTCCAAACTCACTAAAAAAATGCAGTTGTTAAACCCCTCTTAAAAAGAGCAACCTGGATAACACCATATTGAGCAACTACAGGCCGATTTCAAATGTCCCTGTCATTGGCAAAATTATTGAAAAAGTTGTTTTTAACCAGGTTAATGACTTCTTAAAGTCTAAGGATGTTTAAACAGTTTTCAATCTGGTTTCCGAGCACATAATACAGAGAGTGACCTCAAAGATAATCAACAATATTCACCTAAATACAGATTCAGGCAAACTAACAGTGCATTGCTTGATCTCACTGCTTCATTTGACACTGTCGATCACAGCATACTTCTTGATAGGCTGGAAAACTATGTTGGGCTGTTGATCATCACTTAGCTGCATTAACCCTTTAGATGGGCCTTTGCAGGAAACGTTTCAGGCTTTTATATGGAATTCTGTGTGGAGTAAAGCAGCAGATTATAAAGTGTGCATAAAGGTTTCACACACAAACACATACTATACTCCATATAGAAGGCAGAAACTACGCTTTTTTGCACTGCAAATGATCAACAGTACAAATTAAATATTTTACATCTTTCCAACAGGGAAAAACAGCAACAATCAAGAATGCATGATTATATGGTGTCATGGCTTTGCAATCAAAATCAAAATGTCATTATAATAGAAATCAATGGAGCAAAAACAAAATGAAAGGGTATTCAATTTTCCCAGAGTGTATCATTGAATTTTTGACCATTTTCAAAACGTTTTCCAAAAATATGCATCAAAGTTTGTCACCAAAATCATTCCACTTATTGAAACACAGAGAAAGTTGTGGCCAAATTAAGACTCAAAATCACCCAGAGTGAATGAAAACATCCCCAACAGCACACAAGGGTTAAAGAAACAGTTGTTAAAGAAACAGTATGTTTTTACTATATAATTCAGAAACGTCATTACCGTAACATCTGGTTTTGGTTGTAGTGAAATGTAAAATGACACTCAACCATATAAAGATATTGGGGAATTTTAATTTGTTTAAATATATAAATGTATTTTATATGTGTATATTTAAAAAAAAAATCTTTTGATAAAAAGTAATTTATTTTTGTTTATTAATTTAAAAGCAAACCGAGCCACCTCAACTGGCTTTCTTACTTGGTGAAAGAGCAGCAGCTCTACTCTTGATTTCCTCCCAGGTGACAGAACTCCTGCACCCTGCAAAGGAAGCTCATTTCAGCCACTTGTATTTGAGATTTTGTCCTTCAAAATCTCATGACCAGAAGTAAGAGTAGGAATGTACATTGGTAAATCAAAAGCTTTGCCTTTCAGCTCAGCTCCTCCTTCACCACAGCAGACTGGTACATTGACTGCATTGCTGCTCCCGCTGCACCAGTCCATCTATTAATCTCATGTTTCCTTCTTCCTTCACTTATGAACAACATTCTAAGATGCTTAAACTGCTCTACACTCTCAACCCTCTCATTCACCGGGATAACTCCAACACATGGCTGCTGAGCTGGGAAGCAAGTCTAAACCAGCCTGCTGCCTCTCACCGTGAGCAACTCCACAGTACAAAAGGGTCCAGCCCTTCTCGAGAAGTTGGGTTCTAAAGCCTAAACACTGTCTGTGGAAATGTGAGCTCTAGTTGGTACTGTTCAATTTCCTACACAAGTTAATTCTTTAGCTCTGGAAAACACTGCTGGAGAACAAGCTAATCAATGAGGCTTTTCCAGACTATAGCTCTTTTATGTAATTTTGTTTATCATTAGCTTTCTTCTATTCTCATCTAAAATGGTAACTGCCAGTAGTATTCATTTGATACGGATGTTTGAATCGGGAGTTTGATAGCTTGTTGTTGTTTTTTTAATATTTTTGATTGCTTGGTATTGTATGGCATGAGTGCAGTTATTCTAGGATTTCTAAATAAGTCTTAAAAGTTGTGCCTAGGAGTTATAATTTTTGATCTGATCTGAAACTTCATTCATTTTCCTTCGGCTTAGTCCCTTTATTAATCAGGGGTCACCACAGCAGAATGAACTGCCAACTTATCCAGCATATGTTTTACACAGCGGATGCCCTTCCAGCTGCAAGCCAGTACTGGGAAATACCCATATACTCTCATTCACACACATACACTACAGCCAATTTAATTTATTCAGTTCACTTGTACCGCATGTCTTTGGACTGTGGGGGAAACTGGTGTAGTGAATTAGCTCAATGGGAATTGAAGATTAATTTGAACGGGGCTTCAAAAGAATCGACTCTTCAAATCTGAACCAACAAATCGTCCAGGTATTGTTTAAATGGACAGTTGACTTCAATTACGGCTATTGCTATCAAAATTAAAAATAAAAACCCATTTATGTTTAAGCAGGGTAGCAAGATCGAAGTTTAAGACATTAGATTCATAAACATGCACAGGCACCTTTCTTTATACAAAATAAGACTTTATTGACTAATCTAACAGAAACTAACACCTAACACAAACACACATTCATACAAGTGTAGAGAAGAGTAAAGAAAGAAAAATAAGAGTTTGAGAGAGTGTAATGATGGAAAAACCTCAGATTTTGCAAGACCAAACCAAGCGAACCAAAGATAATCAATTTAACCCTTCTATGGTCTCTTTAGGGTTACATTTAGTTTACACCAGTTCAGTGGTAGTCTGGAAGTGTTACTTGCGTTCCTTTTGTGATGTGAAGAACTCCCTGTTGAGCACGTGGTTAGCTGGTGTTCAGTTCTTTTGTCCTCGCGAGGCTTGGAGTGGGGTGGAGTCTGTCGTTTCAAGATTTGAGGCGGCAAAACGGACTGATTGTGTGGGCTTACGGTTTTGCAGCGTACTAAACTTAAGCAGACTCTCGACGGGAAGAAAGAAAGAAAGGTATCGGAGATGATAATGTCTGAGCTTGCGATTAACCCATTTTCTTGGTCTGGGTCCCCGCTTTTTGGGTCTGGGGTCTCTGGGGTCTCCCGGCGGTCCTCTCGGTGGTTCACTCTTCTGGGCCTCTTCTCCTCCCTCTTTTCCTCTTTTTCTGGCTCTTTCTCTCTTCTTCTTCTTTTCTTCTTGGGAGTGGCTTTTGGCACAAGCTTTTATAAGGATGGTTTTGTACCCACCCTCTAGAGCCGAGTTGACCAATGAGAAGTTTAACTCCCCCGAGGCACGTTTTATAGTCTTTGTTTCAGGACCTGGTGATTTGCATAGCATTCTAGTAGTAAACTGATGCAAAAATGTTTAAGTTTCTTAAAATGTTAATACGTTGCACACATATTAACAATGTAAACAATCATTCAGTACACCAAATTAGCTTTGCAGGGACTTCAAACATGAACTATCTAGGATCTTGTTTAGAGTTAAACATTGATTACAACCATAATATTAATGCATGAGCAAGAGACTTGTTGCAAAACGCCTGATTACACATAAAAAGAGAATACAAGTTTACATTAAAAACAATTTAAGCAATGAGCGTATAGAAGTTTTGACCAGATCTCTGTGTGTCCGGTTTTGAGCACATTCCTTTGGGTCGTAAATACCTTGGAATCGGATTACAACTGACCATCCAGTCTTTTCTAGATGGGAGAAGCTGACGCTGTGTTTGCTGACGCATTTGTTGAATAAAAGCAAAATAATTATGTGTCTGATCGGCCATATTCGTTACACTGGAGCACCCAGAGAAAATCCACGCCGACACAGGGAGAACATGCAAACTCCACAAAGAAATGCCAACTGGCCCAGCTGAGACTCCAACCAGCAATCTTCTTGCTGTGAGGCGACAGTGCTAACCACTGAGCCACCGTGTCACCATCTGAAACTTCAAAATGTAAAAATTATAACTATGCCTGAGAAAGTAATGTAATGTAAAAGTCTCTATCAAAGTATTGTAAAATGTTATGTTGTGCAAAATTGGCATTCACTATACATTTTGGTGGAAAAAAGTTCAGTTTGGTGTTAAATAGCATCAGGTTTGCTTTTTTAGAAGTTAGTGTGGATCTCATCTGGTTTCCTGCATGCCACATTCAAACTTACCGGTTCAATAAGCGTTCACATGTGATAGAAGAGATGCTTTTCTATCTATATGCAACATGGTGTGGAGGGTACAAGCAGAGGGGTCATGTAGCTGGGAGGGAGAAGAGACTCCAAACAATTCATAGTCACTGACTAATGTTAATAATAATAATAATAATAATAATAATAATAATAATACATTTTATCTAAAGGCACCTTTCTGGCAACTCAAGGACACCGTACAATAAAACAAGAGCAATAAAACAACAAGAGAAATAATATAAAAATATACACAGCAATAGTTCAGATACAATTAAGTATTAAAAGCCACCTTAAATAAGTAAGTTTGAGGTTTTTTTTAAATAATGTAAGAGAGTCAATGTTTATGATGGTAGGTGGTAGCGAGTTCCAAGACCGGGGAGCAGAGCGGCTGAATGGACGATAGACAAGCAGAGGGAACAGACAAGTGGAGGGAGGAGGAAGTTCTCAGAGTGCGAGAGGGAGCAGCAATGTGAATGAGGGCAGACAAATATGACGGGGTGAGATTGTCGATGGCTTTGAATGTTAACAGCAAAATTTTTAAATCAATTCGAAAGTGAACTGGTAACCAGTAAAGCTGCTGCAGGACAGGGGTGATGTGATGAGAAGAAGGGGTTCTGATAATGATACGGGCAGCTGATTTCTGAAGCTTACGAAGGGATTTATGAGTAGACCAAAGAGAAGGGAGTTGCAGTAATCTAAACGAGATGTGACAAGGCTATGAACAAGAACAGCAGTGGCGTGAGGGGTAAGAGAAGGGCAGAGTCGGTTAATGTTACGTAGGTGGAAGTAAGCAGATCGGGTAATGTTATTGATGTGAGAATCAAAAGATAGGGTGCTATCAAGGATGACACCCAGGCTCTTGACTTGTTTAGAGGGATAAATGGAACAATCATCAATAGAAAGAGAAAAGCTGTCAGTTTTGGAGAGTGTTGATTTGGTACCAACAAGCAAATCCTCAGTTTTTGTACTATTTAATTTGAGAAAGTTGAGAGAGCCAAGATTTGATTTCTGCTAAGCAGACTGTAAGGAACAAAGGTGGGAAATTAGAAGAGGGTTTGCCAGAGAGATAGAGCTGGGTATCATCCGCGTAGCAGTGGAACTGTATGTTATATTTACAGAGAACATTACCAAGGGGAAGGAGATAGATGATGAAAAGCAGGGGCCCCAGGAATGAGCCCTGGGGTACACCCAAAGAAACTGTAAAATGCTGAGAGGTGAATGATTTGAGTTGAATGAACTGAGTACGGCCAGAGACATTGATGAGGGTGCTGTGACAAATAGTGTCAAAGGCTGCACTCAGGTCAAGGAGAATGAAAATAGATATTAGTCCAGAATCAGCTGCCATAAGAAGGTCGTTGGAGATTATAGTAAGGGCAGTGTCCGTGCTGAGGAGTGGGTGGAAACCGGACTAGAACTGTTCAAACAGGTTGTTCTAAGATAAGTGAGTTTGGAGTTGTGTTGCTACAATTTTTTCAAGGATTTTGGAAATATATGGTAAATTAGAAATAGGTCGTAAGTTATTAAAATTAGATGGGTTTTTTGAGTATTGGAGTAATTGCTGCAGTTTTGAAGGAAGCAGGAACAGTTCCAGTGGAAAGAGAAGAGTGAATAATGGCTGAAATGAGAGGGATGAGAGAAGGGAGACAGGTCTTAACCAGAACAGTGGGGAAAGGATCTAAATCGGAGGAAGATGACTTGGATTTGGAAATAAGATTAGAAATTTCTGAGGTTGTATGAAGTAGAAAAGAGGAGAATACATTTTTGGATTGTGGAAGTTCAGATACAATGCTCTGAGAGGATTGTGAACCAAGATGCTGGTGAATATTAATAATGTTTTCATTAAAAAAGGTCATGATAGAATTGCAGAAAGCTGTTAATAGAAGGTGAGATGGTAGTGAGTCTGGGGGTTAGTGATAGACTTGTACAGTGAAAACAGAGATGTGGCGTTACCTTCAGAGGAACATATAAGAGAAATAGTTGGATTTGGTTTGAGTAATGCAGTTCTTATATTGTAGGACGTGATTTTTATGCATTTCTTTGTTAACAGCAAGGCCAGTTTTCCTAGAAAGCCTCTCAATTTGCCGACCTTTGGCTTTCATGAGCCGAAGTTCTGGTGTAAATCATGGGGCAGTGAAGGAGACAGATCTGGTTTTTAAGGGAGCAAAAGAGTTAAGAATGCAATGAAGTCCAGTGTTATAATGAAATACTAAGTCATCTGGTGAGGAAAGGTTAGTAGTGTCAAGAAGGGAGTCAATACTAGCAGAAAAAGATCCTATGTCAGTACGTTTTATGTTACGGAAGGAGATAGTACAGGGAGGTTTGGTGGAGGAAAGAGGTGATCTTTAAGAGTGCAAAATTAAATGAGGAGAAAATGATCAGTTATTGGAAGTTTACCAGCTGTACAGTCAATTTGGTGAGACACCAGAACAACAGATTAGGACAAGGATGTGTCCTTTAGAGTGTGTCGGGACATTGACAAGTCCAAAACTCTCAAGACAGGATATAAAATCTCTTGTAAGAGAGTTATTAATATTATCCACATGAATATTAAAATCTCCTAAAACTATAATATTTGGTGAGAGGAAGTGGCTTCTTTGCTGCCCTTCTTGACACTAGGCCATCTTCCAAAAGTCTTCGCCTTACTGTGCGTACACCTGTCTGCTGCCATTCCTGAGCAAGCTCTGCACTGGTGGCACTCCGATCCTGTAGCTGAATCCTCTTTAGGAGACGATCCTGGCGCCTGCTGGACTTTCTTGGACGCCCTGAAGCCATCTTAACAGTAATTGAACCTTTTTCCTTGAGGTTCTTGATGATCCTATAAATTGTTGATTTAGGTGCAATCTTAGTAGCCACAATATCCTTGCCTGTGAAGCCATTTTTATGCAACGCAATGATGGCTGCACGCGTTTCTTTGCAGGTCACCATGGTTAACAATGGAAAAACAATGATTTCAAGCATCACATAATGATAATGTGCTCGTCAACATTCTCACCTGAGTTACCAAGATGATTACCGAAATGATCTCAGCAGGTCCTTAAATGACAGCAATGAAATGCAGTGGAAAGTTTTTTTCAGGATTAAGTTAATTTTGATGGCAAAGAAGGACTATCAATTCATCTGATCACTCTTCATAACATTCTGGAGTATATGCAAATTGCTATTATAAAAACTTAAGCAGCAACTTTTCAAATTTCCAGTATTTATGTAATTCTCAAAAATTTTGGCCACGACTGAAGAAGCATGGATTTTAAAGATATCCTATCATTAGGGATTTATGGTCAGCTAAAGTTCTAAAGAAACTGTTTAAAGGTAAACCCCTGTTTAAGGTATTTATTATAAAGCACTAATTTAGGACGTATTGCAAATGTTTTTTGTTTTGCTGAGTTTTGCAGCCTGTTTGAACTTTAAAGTTTATATTATGTCATTACTTCATTTTGTATAGCCTACTTGTATATTAAATAGTAAATTATTAATAACAACAACAACAACAACAACTAATACATATATATATATATACTTTTGTGAGGTAAAAAAAAATATATAAAGGGGGCCCTTGGCTTTGCTATAGCCCCAGGGCCCAATGTGTTCTAAATTCGGCCCTGGTGATGTATGTGGTAATTTTAAGTAAGGATAACTAAATAAATGTTATACATCCTATTTTTTTAAGTGCAATATATTCCAAAAGATCAGGGGCTTTTGACAATACATCATGGGCTTAAGCCCCTAAAGATGCAGAGGCGCGAGCAGCACGGTGCAGGGGTAATGCTGTTTTATTGGCCGATACCTGACCAATGAACAATGCCAGCAGCCAATGGGACTCGGGTGCAAAAGAATAATTTCTATGATTATTTTATTGTTTAGTTTATTTTTTTTTAAACTAATTTCAGAAAAGATTTTTGTTAAATATTAATTCATTGGAAATGTATATTATATACCAGTAAAAGAGCAGCAAAGTCAGTTTATTGGCTTGAGCCAGCCAATGAGATGGGACGTTTTTGTACGTCAGCACACAGAACTGCTCGCGCTGTTGGAGGCATCTAGCAATGAGGGTACGTTTTTTTTTTTTTTTTAATAATTATCTCCATGTACAATACTGTTAGATAAGCTAAGGACTGTGTTAGGTTATGTGGTTCTGTAGTTTTTATATATAACAGTGGATGGCGATCACTGTAGGCGGACGGCGCAGGAGAGGATGATAGATTACACTTCCTGTTTATAAGTGTTTCCTCAGATCACTGTGAAGGACATTAATCGAATCATGAAACAGAGCTGTCACACCAAACAGCAAAGAGAAGAGGTTCAAACTCTGCATTTCGAGTTACATCAATCATTTTAAGGGTGAGTATTATCATGCTATATATACGAATAGCAATTAAAATATTGTCTTGTTAGGTTCATACCAGTTTTTATGTTATATTTTAATTACCTGCATCATTTCGATCTGACCATCCATCCATCTATTTACATGTTTGTGTACATTGTGTTCTTAATATCCATAACTATGAACGTTACTAACTATAGGTTATTTCTGTTTCCTGTAAGGATGTATTAAAACAAATTATCTTATTTAAAGAGGCTAACATTAAATGTAAATACAACCAGTGCTTGAGCATCACTGAGGGTCTGACGGTAGTTGGCTGCCAGACTTTTGTCAAAAGACGAAGGTGGTACAACATTTGATGGAGGTGGCCACCTAATAATTCTCTATGCACAAAAACCCTGCATATTTACATTAGTGCAGTGCAAGTATCTAAAATTATTTGTATTTACATTAGTGTAGAGCAAATGTTTACTCAAATTGATCTTATGTTTAAATGTTTCTATTAATGCATTATACATAAATGTTTATTACATCAACAAGTAACAATTTTTTATTCCTGCCGTGCAGGCAACACTTTTTTACAATTATTTTTTACAAGAATAAATTCAAGTTCATCATTACCCATCAAATGTTATCTCCTCTTTAATCTTTTGCTCAAGCCTTTACTAATGGGCAGAAGGCAAGCCATTGTGTAAAGCTGGTTGATGCTCGCTGTAATAGAGATGATGACTGTCCAGCTTGGGTTGCTTCACGCTGCAGATGAGATGCTCAATATGGACCCTCAGTCGAGCGATGGACTTTGTCTCTCTCACCTAGCTGCTTTTACTCTGGACACAGAGCAAGCAACAAACTTCATTGACCGGAATTGGCATCCATTGTCAGACACTATCATTTTGTAGGATGCAAGTTGGGAACCTAAATTAGATGTAATGCATGTAGATGTATAAATCAGAAAAAAAAAAAATGAAACTGCTTTAAAAATGTATTAAGTTTTGCAAATAAATACTTGTGCAATTTATACTGCAGTATACTTATAAGTATACTGCAATTTAGTGAAGTTTGTGATAGTTAATACTACAGTACTGTTGCATTCATTAACAGAAAGTTGTAAATACTACAATATTTGTTTACAAACACTCACTCTAAGGGCACTGGAAACACAGGAGACTCAGGAAAGACATGAGATCTGAATGACGATCAGACAATACCATACCGGACAAAGGACTGAACCAAACAGAGGAGTATAAATACACAGGGGACATAATTAAACTTATAGGACACAGGGGTGAGATACAGGTGAAACAAACATTAGGAAATGGCGGGAAACAGAACGAAGGAATCACATGACATGGAAAACAGACACCTGACTTTATTGTGTGTGTGTGTGTGTGTGTGTGTGT
>CAIGQW010051700.1:3252-19433 GCA_903798125.1 Danio choprae
GGAGAACATGCAAACTCCACACAGAAACGCCAACTGACCCAGCCGAGACTCGAACCAGCGACCTTCTTGCTGTGAGGCGAACGTGCTACCCACTGTGCCACTGTGAGGCCCGAGTTTGTATTCATTCATTCATTTTCTTTTGGGCTTAGTCCCTTTATTAATCTGGGGTCGCCACAGTGGAATGAACCACCAACTTATCCAGCATATATTTTACACAGCGGATGCCCTTCCAGCTGCAACCCATCTCTGGGAAACATCCACACACACCCATTCACACTCACACACTACGGACAATTTAATTCATTCATTCATTTTCATTTTAGCTTAGTCCCTTTATTAATCTGGGGTCGCCACAGCGGAATGAACCGCCAACTTATCCAGCACATGTTTTTACGCAGCGGATGCCCTTCCAGCTGCAACCCATCACTGGGAAACATCCACACACACCCATTCACACTCACACACTACGGACAATTTAGCTTACCCAATTCACCTATAGCGCATGTGTTTGGACTGTGGGGGAAACCGGAGCACCCGGAGGAAACCCACACCAACACGGGGAGAACATGCAAACTCCACACAGAAACGCCAACAGACCCAGCCAGGGCTCGAACCAGCGACCTTCTTGCTGTGAGGCGATTGTGCTACCCACTGCGCTACCGTGCTGCCTGAGTTTATTATAATTTATCATTTGCATGCGTTTTTTTAATGCATGTAATTGTATAATGACTTTAATAGGATTCAGGTATAAGAAATTGCCCCATTCGTGACCTTAACTACGATTAATTGTATTGAATTATGTTTATCATTCAGTTACTGTACTTGAATAGACTCGGTACATGATAAAACACTTTAATTCAATTGTATATTTTTCTTGATTTTATCTATAGATCGTCACGCATGAAAATACTCATAACACATGCAAATACAGAAACACACTGCAAGTAGCACAGACCACAACGAAATGTGTCGGAGGGACCCCAAAAGGATCATAGATTGTTTATTAGATTTTATGGAGATGCACTCCCACTGCAGAATCACCCCAATCCATCTAACATTATAAATTATTTTTAAATAGAGATATTAAGTCAACTGGTGAAACTGCAGCCCTACTTCATATACACACTCTAGGGACTTCAGAGACTTATCTTGTAAAAAGGGGCATAATAGGTCTCCTTTAAGCAGTGATGTGTAAACACTTTGTGCTAAAAACATATTCAATTAATATCAGTTTATTTACAGCATTGTTTTGAACTGTATGAAAACATGCAACTCTCTTTTTATTTTCATCCAGGCTTTGGACAAAATCCGCTATGAAAGCCTCACAGACCCAAGCAAGCTGGACTCAGGGAAAGACCTTAAAATCGAAATCATTCCCAACAAAGAAGAGCGCACGCTGACCATCATCGACACCGGCATTGGCATGACCAAAGCCGACCTGATCAACAATCTGGGCACCATCGCAAAATCCGGCACAAAGGCCTTCATGGAGGCTCTGCAGGCCGGAGCGGACATTTCTATGATCGGTCAGTTCGGTGTGGGCTTTTATTCTGCTTATCTGGTGGCCGAGAAAGTGACGGTCATCACCAAACACCTCGATGATGAGCAGTACGCGTGGGAATCGTCTGCGGGCGGATCTTTCACTGTAAAGGTGGACAACTGTAAGTGACATGCGTTTTTAATGACATGCACAGATGTTTTGCATAATGATTCAATAGTATTTTTTTGATCCTACTGTTGAAGTCAATGGATTTTTTTTTTGTCTGCCGTTATAAATTGTTTTGTGTTCAACAGAAGAAAGAAACTCGCCAACAGTTTACTTGAAGGGGTGTTCATAAGACTGTCATGAAACCTTTATAAGCATGTCATGAATGGGAATGAGACTTTATGCATGCTTATGACATCATTCGCTCAGTTATGACATTTTAAATGCAAAGATGACATTGTTATGACAACTTGACATAAATACATCAACCTGGTTTTGTCTTTGTCGTGACAACTTGACGTTACCAAGACAACATGACTTGTCATAAATCTGTCATAAACATTATTGCCGTGAAGCCATTACAAATATGTCATGAATGTTATAACAGCATCATTCATATTTTTGGATCTCAACTACATTGGGACAATTTATCATTAACATGTCATTAAATGTTAATGAATGATGCTGTTAAAAATGATTTGACAGAGTAATGACACTTTTAATGAGACATTTTAAAGGTGCTCTATAATAGAAATCTGGGTATACCAAGGCATAGTACAATAATAAAAGTTCAGTATATGGAAATGGGCATACCGTGAGCCTTAGGCTACAAGGCTTAGTGCTCAAATCTGATCTGATTTTTTTACATAGCTGTTCACACTGCTGTTATAAATGTGGCCAATATCAGATTTGCAGTGTGAACAGATCATGGTCCTGAACTGATCCGCATGCGCAAAAGTACAGTTACAGACAGTACAAAATGTCTAATTATGCCACAATATGATTATTGCCCTTTTCACAGACAACCGTGCTGTATTTCATAAACTGTAAAGGGTTGTTCTGCTACTGCTAATGTGTATTTTGGCATTTGAAACCTAAAATAATTCTCTTGTGATTGAAAACGCTGATCATTTGTGATTTATGATAACGCGGTGTGTGTCTTTCTGACCACCGGTGTAGTGAACTCATCAAGGGTTAATGAGCAGTCGCAGACTGAACTGTGAAGGCGGAGTTGGTTCATCTCCGTTTGCAGAGTTATTTAATTTTACTTCGTTATAAACAACAGGCACGTGCTGTAACGCCTCATTGGAGGAAGACATGATGAGGCGAACACTGGATATAGTAACAAAAACGGATTTATTTAACAAACACGTACTAGGTAACAAAACTGGATACTGGCAGACGGGACAAGGACGATAGGACGAGACAAACCAAAATACCGGACAACAATGGACACTGACGAAAGGGTTTAAATAGACAAGAGGATGATTAGACTAATGACACACAAGGGATGAACACAGGTGGGACAAATGAACACTGACGGTGGCGGGAAAAGGACAAAGGAATCACATGACGATAACAAATGACACATGGACATGACAGAACACTGACACGTGCAGAAGGGGGGTTTGGGTGCTTGAGCACCTGCCCTTTTTTTTCTCTCGGAGAGAAAGTTCCCCTTAAAATGAAGTGCCTCTGCCTTGTGCACGGATCCCCTATCCGCAACACCCCCGGACGCTCTTCAGCTTCGCGATCAACCCGTGCCCCAATTGTTAACCAGATTGGTTAACAAGCACCAGCTTTGCCTTACTTTTTTTTTTTTTCTTCAAAATGAACAACCAACTTTCTGTGGTAAAGTAATCGCCCTGTGTGCCGTTCTACTGCTGCTGAGGAGTAGATGATGTTTGCAGCACAGAATGATGACGCGTGTCACTCAAACAGTATGTAAAAGTCACATGAAATCCCACATAACCGTTCACACTGCGGTCGCATTGCAAAACATCAGATCTGTGTCTGATTTAATACTACATATGAAAGTGGCACAAATCAGAACTGAAAAGATCAGATTCCATGCGTTTTGGGCTGCTCACACTGTCATTACCTGAGTCACGTGGGCAAAATAATCAGATTCGGGCTACATTTGGCTGCAGTGTGAACGTAGCCTCAGACACCACTGTTTCCTCGTTTTCATGTAAATTGCACGAGTGTAAAACCCCACTGGACAACGGGCCAATCAGAAGACAAAACAAACTGACAAGACTCACACAGCATTTGCATGTACGCCTACTTTAGGACATTCATCCGGACCTGACGAGCAGCTGACGTCATCAAGAGAACAAGACTCATATTCAGCTCTGACATCATAAAAAAAGCTCTCATTAGCCTCAGGCTGCGTTTGATAAGCTAAACGTTTTCTAGTGATACAACAGTGATAATTTTGCTCCCTTAGTTATTTTAAGCGAGCGTATATTTCACTTACTAAGTATGTGGGACTTTTATTTTGAAAAAGCGAGCCCCAAATTGTTTACTGTGCATTACTGGGCAACGACAGCACGAGGCATGTTTCGAACTGGCCTCAGGACGCATACATGTATATACATTTATATATACATGTATTCCTCTCCACTATGAAGAGGCATACAGTATGTTTAGTTACATCTTTGTTAATTTATTGTGTTTATTGTGAAATTTGATGCGTATGTTTCAGCAAACACATGTAGATGCTGAATCATGTCAAATCACTCAGCTCTACCCTCATCTGTTCATGCAGAGGTTGATATTAATTCCTGGCTGTGTTTTCTTTGACTGTAGCTTCAAAATACAACGCCATACATCTCTATCACTCTCTTTTGTCAAGCTTAATTATAGTTTAACTTTTATCCACAACAGATCTGGTGAGCAAAATAGGTTAACGTTACTCTGATTGGGTTTATATTTGTCCGTGTTCAGCGTACATCATGCTCTATGTGTGTGTGTCTGTAAGAGCGGCACATCAGAGTCAATCACGGACCGTCAGATGGGTATTTTATGGAGTTATAAATTAGCTTATAAATTCATTTTTGGAGATTTTTTGTAATTAGCAAAGCCATAAACCATAAAACTAGATATCAGAGAACAAATTTAGCTTATTAAACCAATGTAGCATATGGCACCTTTAAGGACAAATACAGTTTGTTCCACTGAAGACGTGATCAGAAAAATATTCAGGACACAATTATAATGCCCTCATGACAATCATGGTTATGACAGATTTTGTAATGTTAATTGTTATAATTGTATGTTTTCTGACATGTATAAATGTTCAGGAAGTTTTTGGAGGGAAGATTAAGATATTTCAAGAGTTCCCACTTAGCTGATGATTGGTTATAAAGCGTGTTTGGCGTGCTGTCCCGGGAGAGAGCCCTGAGCTCATAGATCCTCCAGCCCGGGGCTCCCTCCCGTTTGCAGGGCGAGAGGGGAGTTTGAGCTCAGGTAGATCTGGAGAACTCCCCTGCTGTAGTAGCTAATGAACAGATAGTGATTGCTCTTGAGATGACTACTTACTAGGAGCACGTCTATGATGGCGATTTGGATTAGTCAATTAACTTAAGCTGCATGTTTTTGGACGGTGGGAGGAAACCGGGGAACCCGGTGGAAACCCACGTGAGCACGGGGAGAACGTGTAAACTCCACACAGAAACGTCGGCTGGCTTGGTAAGGACTAGAACCAGTGACGTTCTTGCTGTGAGGCAACAGTGCTAACCACTGGGCCACCGTGCCACCCATCTAGGAAAGGAGGAGTAGGGGTGGAAGGGGGGATTCTTCAGAACGAAGATGGCTGTGATATGAAACTCAGGGTATTTATAGTGGCTTAGGAATCGTCTGATTGGTGAATCATGAATTGGATAATGCAGGACCAGCCGCAGCAATCATAAGCACGTGATCCTCTCCAAACTAGTTCATAAATAAACTTCACTTAATTAAATTTATGAAAATAATGAAGTGGGCAGATTTATTATTTTTAATAATCGCTGCAGTGTTTCATATTTAAGTGTTGTATGCACAACTTTGACTTCACAGTGTCTTTAAAATGTGTTTTTATTTCCTCCAGCTGAGCCAGCCTGCCGTGGCACTAAAGTGATTCTTCATCTGAAGGAGGATCAGACCGAGTACATCGAAGAGCGGCGGATCAAAGAGATCGTCAAGAAACACTCGCAGTTCATTGGATACCCCATCACACTCTTCGTAAGGGTTTTTACCATGCGTCTGTTTCTTAAAGGAACAAAACTAAAAATTGCATTGCGTTTATTGCATTTCGTCTTCTGAGGCACAGCTCATTTATTAGAAAAGAAAAAACACCATCAGGTATCAAATCCCAACAGTGCATCAAACTACATGTTGTTCTCCTTATGTCATTAAATGGAGAGGGGGCTTGTTTATGCGATATTACCAACACAGGCTCAAACTGAACACGTAGCCCTATATACATTTCTGGAGATCACGAATTATGTAGCCAGAGGTACGTATGGCTGCATGTTGTCTTTAAAACGAACGCTACAGGGCGGTATGACGCCGTTCCTTTTCGCGCTTACCAGCTGACCGTTCACCTCTATATGGACGGCTTTCCCGCTGTTACCAGTTTGTCCAGTAGCTCGCAGCGTACGTCGGTGGACTTGAGACGCAGAGAGGAGTTAACCGTGATGACCGGGTTCGAGTTCAGTAAAGAACGGTTCCAGAAAGCAGGTAAAACAAAAACAGAAGGCAAAAAATAAAATAAACAAGTAAATAACAGGGTGAGAATGTGGTAAATCTGAAAACATGGATTGCTTTTAAAACTGTCGGTTGGGTTTAGGGAAGTGGGTGGGCGGGTCAATCTGTGCTTTTGAAAACACTACTGGTTGGGTTTAGGGAAGGAGGAGGGTGGGTCAGTCGATCAGTCAGTCAGTTTACAGCGGCCTCTGGTGGATTTACATGAGAACAGCAGGCGTGAATGGCACTCGCGAGAGAAATTTGAGACCTGAAAAGGTGTACACAGCGCCCTCTGGTGGATTCGCAAAAACAAAAACTGCAAAAAAAAAAAAAAAACATAGCTCCTGGCATGTATTTGGCGATCTCCAGAAATGTATATAGCGATACGTTTTCAGAATGACCTTGGGTTGGATATTACAGTTTTGTGCACTTATCTAATTAGGGCTGCACGATAAATCAAAGAAAGAAAAATCTAAAGTGATATTAATACGATTTGACCAGATATCTCTATTTGGAAAGTATTTATAATGTTAAATTAATTGGGATCTTAGCTCAACAAGCATAGATAAATACAATAAAGAAAAAGATACAACTGAAATAAAGTGTTTTATTGTTTTGCTAGTCTAACAGTTTTCAGGTACAGTAATTAAATAGTAAAAATAAAATAATTCAATTAAATTAATTGATAATAAAGTTACAAATGTTATTAAAATCCTCAGTCACAGGCCTTAAAAACACATGCAAATGATAAATGATAATCCAGACTCATTCATTCATTCATTTTCCTTTGGCTTAGTCCCTTTATTCATCAGGGGTCGCCACAGCAGAATGAATCGCCAACTTTTCCAGCACATGTTTTAAACAGCGGATGCCCTTCTAGCTGCAACCCAGTACTGGGAAACACCCATACACACCCGTTCATGCACACACTCATACACTAAGGCCAATTTAGTTCATCAATTCCCCTATAGCGCATGTGTTTGGACTGTGGGGGAAACCGGAGCACCCAGAGGAAACCCACGGCAGCACGGGGAGAACATGCAAACTCCACACAGAAATGCCAACTGACCTCGAAACAACTACCTTCTTGCTGTGTGGCAACAGTGCTAACCACTGAGCCACCGTGTCGCCCTTAATCCAGACTCAACATTGCATATCCTGCGATTAGACTACTGCGAATGACCACACTGTGATATCGATGCTGAAACCATATATTGATATACTGTGCATCCCTATCACTAATTCACATCTTCAGATGGAAACACAGCTACCGCCAGCCAAACATTTTTATATTTCAATACATACCCATGCACACAGGAGTAATTTCTTAATTAACAGCCAAATGTTGTTGTTTCAGGTGGAGAAGGAGCGCGATAAGGAGGTGAGCGATGATGAGGCGGAAGAAGAGAAAGAGAAGGAGAAAGAAGAAGAAGAAGCCGAGAAAGACGAAGACAAGCCTGAGATTGAGGACGTAGGCTCAGATGAGGAGGACCACGATCACGACGATAAGTGCTGCGACAAGAAGAAGAAAAAGAAGAAGATCAAGGAGAAATACATCGATCAGGAGGAGCTGAACAAAACCAAACCTCTGTGGACACGCAACCCTGATGACATCACTAACGAAGAGTACGGAGAGTTTTACAAGAGCCTGACCAACGACTGGGAGGATCATCTGGCTGTTAAGGTGACTTAAGCTTCCGTGAAGTGCTGTGAAATGTTGTTCGATGTTTGATGTAATCTCAAATTAAACATGAAGAGAGGGCGGGGCATAGATTAGCCCCTCCCCCTTAAAAACAAGCCAATAGCATTTCGTTTTCTCACAGCTCTGCCAGTGAGAGTGGTTGAGCTCAAGCGCATCAAATGAACAGCCTATGAGAAGAAGGGTGTGGGGCGTGTCAGACACCCGAGAGCATTTGATTGGTCAGAAAATTTGATGAGAAACTGAAATATGAAAAAATCCTTGATTACTTTAGGCAGAAGAGACAAACTGCAAACTTTACATCAGGTTTATATCTTCTACATGTGATTTTTGTCCGTTTTGGAGACTAGATTATAGATCTTTAAGACTAACATACTGAGACTAACTTATTTTAATTTCACAAGATCTTTAATTAGATTTAAAGCAAATATAAAATAATTGTATTTAATCTTATGCCTCATTCACACTAGCAGCGACTTTGTAGCTGCCTGTCGCTCTGGGTGGCGATCTGCCTCAAACACAGGTCTGTGTAGGTCTATACAGCACGAATACAACCGGCCTCTGAGCGAGCTGAGAGAGAATCACGTGAGCTCTACTGGTGCTCCTATTGGCTGTCGCTCAAGAAAGTCGCTCTTCATTTGCATAAAGTTGAAGGATTCTCAACTTTGTCGTGTCGCTCGACACGTCCACCTGGTCGCCAAAGTTTGCTGTCGCTCACATAGACGGAGGTTGCCGGAAGTCACTCACTGTCCGTTGTAATGAACGGTCGCTTGTCGATTTGCCGCTGCGAGTCGCTCGTAGTGTGAATGAGGCTTTAAAGGGACAGTTTACCTTAAAATGAAAATGTATTCTTCCTTAAGTGGTTTAAAACCCTTATAAGTTCCTTTAGTCTGTTGAACACAAAAGAAGATATTTCATTGACATCCACAGAAGAAAAAAAAAACAATATTTTCATTTGTGTTCAACAGAATTCAATTCCATTCATCTTTATTTCTATAGAGATTTTACAATGTAGATTGTGTCAAAGCAGCTGAACACAGAAGTTCTAGTAGACTGAAACTGTGTCAGTCCAGTTTTCAGAGTTTAAGTTCAGTTTAGTTCAGTTCAGTGTGGTTTAATGTTCACTGCTGAAAGTCCAAACACTGAAGAGCAAATCTACCGATGCGCAGCTCCACAAGTCTCGAACCATGCAAGCCAGTGGCGACAGTGGCGAGGAACAAACTTCACCAATTGACCAAAGTGAAGGAAAAAAAACCAGGCTTAGCTGGGCACGACCCTTTCTCCTCTGGCCAAACTTCTTGTGCAGAGCTGCAGTCTAAGCCCCGGAGGCTGGAGAAAGCTGGACGTCCATCGTGGAAAAGCTGCAGGTGGGAGAGGTCACCGGCTGGTGTACAGGCTGGCCCTTCAGGATCAATGCGAAGACTCGTCTGTCACTGGGGACTTACAGGAATCAGTCTCATGCTCTCCACTCCTCCATGACCACCACAGCAGCTGCTCAGGATACGGCCTGGTCCAGGATTATGGAGACCTCGGGAATAATAAAAACAGACTAACATAAGCGCAGATGCCGTTCAAATTATAATGTCTATTGGGAAGTGTTCTCGGCTCCGGTTGCCCTAAATAATGCAGACTAACAATCCTTTAGAGGATATGGATTTCAAAAGAATTTGTGTTTTATGTGTATGATAATGCTAAGAGATGTGTCTTTAATCTAGTATTACACTGACAGAGTGTATCTGCCTCTCGAACTGTGCTGTTCCAGAGTTTAGGTGCCAGATATGAGTAAGATCTACCGCCTACAGTTGATTTTGATATTCTGGGAATAATCAGTTGTCCAGAATTAATTGAGCGTAGTGGACAAAACAGAAGAAAGAAGCTCACTTTGTTTTTTGGGTTTAGTCATGTTGTCATTTAGCTTTAAAGTAATTTAAAGGGACAGTGCACCCAAAAATAAAAATTTACTCACTATTTACTCACCCTTAGTGGTTTCAAACCTTTATAAGTTTATTTGCATTCATTTGTCAGGTTTTTGTCCCCCTCAAACGTCTCCTGTGTGTAGCACTAGTTTCCTCCACATCTCCTCCAAAGCCTTCTGTTGTGTTTTGATGAGATTTTTGACTGTTGTAGCTGTGAAATAGCTCTAATCATTCAGCGGAGTGATATGGAGCTGTAAAAACCTGCCGAAACTGCTTTAGCTGTGCGTTTATCTAACAATAGACCAAACACCTTAGAGTGCTCATCAGCCAATCAGAATCCAGCATTCAACAGCACTGTAGTATTAGCACTTCTTTAACTGTTGTGTTTTATTTAATATTCGCAGCACTTTTCAGTGGAAGGTCAGCTGGAGTTTCGCGCGCTGCTTTTTGTCCCTCGTCGAGCTCCTTTCGATCTGTTTGAGAACAAGAAGAAGAAGAATAACATCAAGCTGTACGTGCGCAGGGTGTTCATCATGGACAACTGTGACGAGCTCATCCCAGAATATCTGAGTAAGTGTCTGATCGCAAGCACTAATGTCAGATTCATTTATACTGCAGTGCTGTTTTTTCTGGGAAATTGAGATCGATACATCATCTGAAAACTGAATAAATAAGCTTTCCATTTATGTGTCGTTATTAGGACTATATGTGACTGAGAAACTGAAAACCTGAGGGTTTAAAAAAATGTAAACATTGAGAAAATCACCTTTAAGGTTTTGATAATAACATTTATAAATTAAGTTTTTATATATTTACAGTAGGGACAAATCTTGTAACATGATCATGATTTTTGGCATTAAATAAAAATCAACAACTTTGACTCGTTTAATATATTTTGGCTATTTCCACAAATGTCCCCGTGCAACATTAGACTGATTTTGTCATCCAGGGTCACATATGAAGCATGAGCTAGACTTTAACCTTTTTACAATTATGCTAAAAGACTTGCTTGCTTAAATGTGCTGCTTACGTGGTCGAACTAGCTATTGCGGCCCAAATTCAAAACATTGGAGAGGGCTTTTTCAGGTTGCCAGATTGACGACACAAACAGGAGCGAGCGTGCCTGAAGATCAAGCCTTAAACTTTAAGCTGATCAAATAATGTTTAGATTTCTAATATTTATTCATTCATTAATCTTCCCTTGGCTTAGTCCCTTTATTCATCAGGGGTTGCCACAGCAGAATGAACCACCAACTTATCCAGCATATGCTTTACACAGTGGATGCCCTTCCAGCTGCAACCCAATACTGGGAAACACCTGGAGAACATGCAAACTCCACACAGAAACGCCAACTGACCCAGTCAGGGCTCGAACCAGCGACCTTCTTGCTGTGAGGCGACAGCGCTAACCACTGCCCCATTGTGTCGCCCCTGTAATATTTATATTATTTGCTAATGAGAAACCACCTCATGTGGATTTTTATTACTCTGCATCTGCTTCTTATTTTGAAAACTGCTTCTGTCCTCCAGAAGTCAACATTTCAGCTGCATCCGCATACATTGAGAGCCTTCATGACTGAAATGAAATACACTGTTTGTCATCAAGGCAACCCAGGGTGCTGAAATATAATTGGGTAAACTGGCAGTGGGCTTACACAGGGCAACGATTTGTGATAATGTTCTCTCTGAAACTGACCCTCTTAGGCTTTGATCCTAACTGTGGCGTTTTGGTGACTGTCGCTTTAAATTCAAATGAGATTGTGCTCTTTTCAGTAGAGGGCGGAGCTACAAATGCCTGTGTGTCAGCATAGTGGCAGACTCAAAAATAAGACTAACATCGTATGCTAATGAGGAAGAGATGGTCACTAGTGGGCGGGGCTTTCCCCCTCTGATGACACGTACAAAGGGAGAATGTCAATCAAAGTGTTTCTGCAGACTGTTTGATCAAGTCTGACTATAAAAAATACAATTAATATAGTTTTCCCATTAGAGGCTGGAGATGTTCACACACTGCTGACACACAACTGGGTTTGAACCCCTTACATTAGTGATTTTTGCATAATAGGTCCCCTTTAAATATCTGCAAACATAGATGCAAGTAATACAAGGTATTGTTATGCTTTAGAAGAGTCAGAAACGTACATACAGCACCTTTAAAGACTCCTGTAGTGGATTATGTGCCACAGGTTTCATCTTATTACTGACAGGCTGTTTCTCCTTCCAGACTTTATTAAGGGTGTTGTGGACTCTGAGGATCTGCCACTGAACATCTCCAGAGAAATGCTTCAACAGAGCAAAATCCTGAAGGTGATCCGCAAAAACCTGGTCAAGAAGTGTCTGGAGCTCTTCACCGAGCTCGCAGAGGATAAAGACAACTACAAGAAATACTACGAGCAGTTCTCCAAAAACATCAAGGTGAAAACTGACACTCCAGGCTCTAAGGACCTGTTCACTTGTTTTTTTCTACAGGGTTTTGATGTTTGTCCACATGAAAACATAGTATCGGGTCACTGAAACCAAAGCTTTCAACACAGGCTCATTGTGAAAGCGTACCCCCATATATATATTTAGGAGAGTGCAAATTATATAGTCAGAGGTACGTATGGCTGCATTTCGTCTTTGAAACGAACGCTACATGGCGGTATGATGCCGCAGACGGCTTCTGTTCCTTTTTACGCTTACCAGCTGACCCCTTACCTTCGTGTGGACGGTTTTTCTGCTGTTACCAGTTTGCCCAGTAGCTCGCCACGTACGTCGGCGGACTTGAGACACAGAGAGGAGTTGACCGTGACGACAGGGTTTGAGTCCGGCGAAGAACGGTTCCAGAAAGCAGGTAGAACATATACAAAAGCCAAAAAATAAAACAAGTAAATAACAGGGTGAGAATGTGGTAAAGTCTGAAAACGTGGTAAAAATCAGGCGACGGCTTTTCTTCTTCTGGACTGCTTTTGAAAACACTGTGGGTTGGGTTTAGAGATGGGGGTGGGTGGGCTATTGGTAGATCGGTCAGTCAGTCGACATCGGCCTCTGGTGGATTTATGCGAGCAATTTATGCAGGCGCTCTTCAGAAATGTATACAGGGGTACGTATCAATAATGAGCCTGGGTTGGAAACTTTCTGAACACTTCGGCCAGGGGGAACATTGTCAGAAACTGGGTACAGTGTGGTCAGTTTTCTCCACATGATGTCAGCATGTGCGCTGTTTTCTCCTTTCTGATTGGCCAACACGGCTGGGTTCTGTCACGTGGGACTGCTTAAGAGGCGAAGACGAAAGGATAGGATCCAAGTGCATTTAATGATTGGATTGTCGTGCAGATAAACAGGTGGCAAATAAAGGAACATCCAAAGTCATCATCGTACAGGCATAAAGTCAAACACAAGTCAGCCATCCAAGTACAAAGTCAAATGAACAAACAGAAATAAAACAAGACACTAAGGCAAGGCTATGGTACATGACTCAGTCCCGAACTAACGTGTGCAGGGTGTATATATAGTCCAAACAATCCTTGATGACAGGTTTCAACTGCGTGTGTGTAATTAGTGGAAAGTGTGTGTGTGTGTGTGTGTATAGCGGCATGTAGGAATTTGTAGTTCGTCACTGATTTGTAGTTCACCAGCGATCTTTCCAGGCATAGATCACTGGTGAACGTGACAGATTCACACCAAAAGCAGTAGACGTGATTGAGACTAATTCTGCATGTTCACGAATTCTGTGTCGTTCAAACTGTTAGACTGTAATCCTCCTCTGTTCCCACGTTTGCGTTGACTTGTATGCAGTGTACTCGTGCAAATACGTAGGGTGTGTCTCAATCAGCACCCTTGGCATCAGCTATTTTAAGTGCTGCATTTGTGTCAATGAAAATAATTTAGTTTTGATCAAGTTTTAATCATGCACTTACTTAAATACATTCATTCATTTTCTTTTCGGCTTAGTCCCTTTATTAATCTGGGGTCGACACAGCGGAATGAACCGCCAACTTATCCAGCATATGTTTTACACAGCGGATGCCCTTCCAGCTGCAACCCATCTCTGGGAAACATCCATACACACCCATTCACACACATACACTACGGACAATTTAGCTTACCCAATTCCCCTATACCGCATGTCTTTGGACTTGTGGGGGAAACCGGAGCACCCGGAGGAAACCCACGCCAACACAGGGAGAACATGCAAACTCCACACAGAAATGCCAACTGATCCAGCCGAGGCTCGAACCAGCGACCTTCTTGCTGTGAGGCGAACGTGCTACCCACTGCGCCACCGTGAGGCCCTTACTTAAATACATTTGGTTGTTTAATATTCTCTCTGGCAAACACAAGTGGTCAAATCATGTTGTGTACGTGATATTACTCTTTTATGGATGTTTTTGGAATGATTTCATTATGTCTGTGGCCTTTATTTTTTCACTGGCAGCACTTACTTTCATTCAGAGTCTTCTTTTAAAACATTAACGGGATAGTTCACCCAAGAATGAAAATGACTATTTATAATTACCATAAATTTCCCAGTACTGGGTTGCAGCTGGAAGGGCATCCGCTGTGTAAAACATATGCTGGAATAGTTGGCGGTTCATTCAGCTGTGGCGACCCCTGATGAATAAAGGGACTAAGCCGAAGGAAAATGAATGAATGAATTACTATAAACTATTTACTCACCCTCAAATGGTTTCAAACCATTTAGTTTCTTTCCTCTATTGAAGATATACTGACAAAAGCTGAAAACCTGTAACCATTGACTTCCATAGTAGGGAAAACAAATACTACTGAAGTCAATGGTTACCGGTTTTCAGCTTTTTTCAAAGTATCTTCTTTTGTGGTCAACAGAATGAAGAAACTCAGATTGGTTTGGAAGTAGTAAAGGGTGAGTAAATGATGACAGAAATGTCAGTTTTAGGTGAACTACTCCCTAACTTATCTTACTGTGCGTAACTGTGTGTGAATGAATGCTGCTTGTTTACAGCTGGGCATCCATGAAGACTCACAGAACAGAAAGAAACTGTCAGAGCTGCTACGCTACTACACGTCCGCTTCAGGAGACGAGATGGTGTCGCTCAAAGATTACGTCACACGCATGAAGGACACGCAGAAGCACATCTACTACATCACCGGTACCAACACACTGAAAACATTCACTGGAAATACACAATCATCACATGAGCTGATATGCTAAAAGCTTTATTTCAGCATCTGTTATATCAGTTATACAGTATCAGTGTCATTTTTTACATCCCGAGTCCCTTAAACACTCCAAAATCAACATAGGAATGTTAATAAATACTAAAATATGAAAGTTTGACGGCTTGTTTCTAGAAATTATTAAATCAAGAAGCATTTTATAGACAAACAAAAGAATTTGTCTTGTTTTTTAGAAACAATATGTTAAAATAAAATTAGTTTTTCCTTAAAACCAGCAAAATAATCCCAATATTAACAATGAGGTGACATAATCTTATGTCAAAATAAAATATTCATTCATTCATTTTCTTTTCGGCTTAGTCCCTTTATTAATCTGGGGTCGCCACAGCGGAATGAACCGCCAACTTATCCAGCATATGTTTTACGCAGCGGATGCCCTTCCAGCTGCAACCCATCACTGGGAAACATCCACACACACTCATTCACACACATACACTACGGACAATTTAGCTTACCCAACTCCCCTATAGCGCATGTGTTTGGACTGTGGGGGAAACCGGAGCACCCGGAGGAAACCCACACCAACACGGGGAGAACATGCAAACTCCACAGAGAAACGCCAACTGACCCAGCCGAGGCTCAAACCAGCGACCTTCTTGCTGTGAGGCGATTGTGCTACCCACTGCGCCACCGTGCTGCCCCAAAATAATATATTAAAGGTTAATTTTCATACTAGTAATATTTACAACTGATACTTTTACTCTACTTGCACTATTTTTTGTCTGCAAGTAAGGGTACTTGCACTTGAGTATGATCTTTCAGTGCTCTTTCCACCACTGCTGAGTTTTCCCTAATGTTTTGCATGTTCTGCAGGTGAGACTAAAGATCAGGTGGCGAACTCTGCCTTTGTGGAGCGTCTCCGTAAAGCTGGTCTGGAGGTGATCTACATGATCGAGCCCATCGATGAGTACTGTGTTCAGCAGCTGAAGGAATTCGAGGGCAAGAATCTGGTGTCGGTCACTAAAGAAGGCCTGGAGCTGCCCGAGGATGAAGAGGAGAAGAAGAAGCAGGAGGAGAAGAAGAGCAAGTTTGAAAACCTCTGCAAGATCATGAAGGACATCCTGGAGAAGAAAGTGGAGAAGGTAAACCAAGACTACAGTTCAACCCTGTGCGTGTGTGTGTGTGTGTGTGTGTGTGTGTGTGTGTGTGTGTG
>CAIGQW010051701.1:13407-23644 GCA_903798125.1 Danio choprae
TGTGTGTGTGTGTGTGTGTGTGTGTGTGTGTGTGTGTGTGTGTGTGTGTGTGTGTGTGTGTGTGTGTGTGTGTTCCTGCATGTCACATCAGAAGAACAAACTGCACAGATGGCAAAACACAGTCTCAGCAGAGAGCGACACACACACACACACACACACCTCCTGTCACATGATCTCTGTTTGGGTTCTACATGCACATTCACAACTGCTGCTAGATGGAGATGCTAATAAACTCAGACTTCAGCACACTATCCATCATATGTCAGCGTGATCACAGTGTGACGATGGACATTTCATTTTGAGCTCGTACATGAACACTGTATGTGGTGTGTGTGTGTGTGTGTGTGTGTGTGATCACGTGTTCCTGCTGATGACCTTCATCATGCAATAACAACATGAAGTGATTGAGCAGCAAGTTTTAAAGGAGAAATGACTCATTACTATCATTATTTTAATTTCTAATATATATACACATATATACATATACATATACATATACATATACATATACATATACAGGCCTCACGGTGGCGCAGTGGGTAGCACGTTCGCCTCACAGCAAGAAGGTCGCTGGTTCGAGCCTCGGCTGATTCAGTTGGCGTTTCTGTGTGGAGTTTGCATGTTCTCCTCGTGTTGTATATATATAGGAACAAATGCTATTATATACTATTTAAATATTATAGTATTTTATTATTATGTATTTAATAACACTTTAATATATGTAATACAAATACACTCACCGGCCACTTTATTAAGTACACCTTACTAGTACCGGGTTGGACCCCCTTTTGCCTTCAGAACTGCCTTAATCCTTCATGGCAGAGATTCAACAAGCTACTGGAAATATTCCTCAGAGGTTTTGCTTCATATTGACATGAGAGCATCACGCAGTTGCTGCAGATTTGTCGGCTGCACGTCCATGATGAGAATCTCCCGTTCCACCACATCCCAAAGGTGCTCTATTGGATTGAGATCTGGTGACTGTGGAGGCCATTTGAGTACAGTGAACTCATTGTCATGTTCAAGAAACCCGTCTGAGATGATTCACGCTTTATGACATGATGTGTTATAAAGGTCTTAAAGAGATGGACATGGCCAGCAACAATACTCAGGTAGGCTGTGGCGTTGATACGATGCTCAATTGGTACTAACGGGCCCAAAGTGTGCCAAGAAATTATCCCCGACACCATTACACCACCACCACCAGCCTTAACCGTTGATACAAGGCAGGATGGATACATGCTTTCATGTTGTTGACGCCAAATTCTGACCCGACCATCCGAATGTGGCAGCAGAAATGGAGACTCATCAGACCAGGCAACGTTTCTCCAATCTTCTATTGTCCAGTTTTGGTGATCCTGTGCCAACTGTAGCCTCAGTTTCCTGTTTTTAACTGACAGGAGGGGCACCCGGTGTGGTCTTCTGCTGCTGTAGCCCATCCGCTTCAAGGTTGGTCGTGTTGTGTGTTCAGAGATGCTCTTCTGCAGACCTCGGTTGTAGCGAGTGGTTATTTGAGTTACTGTTGCCTTTCTATCAGCTGGAACCAGTCTAGCCATTCTCCTCTGACCTCTGGCATCAACAAGGCATTTGCCCCCACAGAACTGCCGCTCACTGGATATTTCCTCTTTTTCGGACCATTCTCTGTAAACCCTAGAGATGGTTGTGTGTGAAAATCCCAGTAGATCAGCAGTTTCTGAAATACTCAGATCAGCCCGTCTGGCAGCAACAACCATGCCACATTCAAAGTCACTTAAGTCCCCTTTCTTCCCCATTCTGATGCTCGCTTTGAACTGCAGCAGATTGACCATGTCTACATGCCTAAATGCATTGAGCTGCTGCCATGTGATTGGCTGATTACAAATTTGCATGGAGCAGTTGGACAGGTGTACCTAATAAAGCGGCCGGTGTGTGTACATTGTAAAAAGGGACTGATTTTAATGGTGAAAAACTGTACAATCAATATAGTAATTCTGTAACCTGGTCAACAGTAAGTTTCCCTAATATATACACATTTAATAGTCATAAATTGACATTTTAAAGTTTTGTTGACATTCCTGTGGTTCTTTTAAGATTTATTCATTATTAGTTATGTACATTAAAGTTCTATGTAATATCTAAACTTGATAAATAACATTTATTGCACACACACACACACACACTCACATATACACATGCACATACAAACATGCATTGATTAAAAGTGACGGCAGAAACATTTATACTCTTTCAGAAAGTCATGAACATGCCTATACAGTCACTTCATTACTTCACATATCACGGTGCTACATTACTAGTATTTTTATTTTCTTTCTTGTGCATTATGGTCCTTACATATTTACTTTTTATTAATTGTTTAAATAAAATGTAGCTGGATACCCAAGTAGTTTACAACTTCATTTGATGTACGTGCAATGACAATAAAACAAGCAGTACAAAGATCTATTTCTAAAAAATGCTGTTCTTTTGTCATCTGTGTATCCTGAAAAATAAAGCGTAGTCAGCTTTATATCACAGAAATAAATGAGTTCACGGCTCTTTTGAACTGACTGAACTTTACTGAATGTTTGCCCAATGTGCTGCTGCATGTTGATGTCCTTGGTGAGCAGAAGAGCTTCTATCAGAGCCTGCGCTCGTGTTCGGTGTGGCGTCTCTGTGCGTGTCTGATGTGTTCAGGAGAGCAGCGGCGCTCAGGCTAATTCTGCTATAATCCATGTAACAGAACTCGGATCAAATCCAGATTATCTGAACCTGCTGTAATCCATCACAGACGGCTACGCTGCTAATAAACACTCATATGAATGTCCTGTGATCATCACACATGCACAACACAAGATAATGACAGCCATGTATTTACGTCTGATATTCTGTGCCATTAGTCCAACACCACCAGATCAGCATTAACGATCATTCACTTGGACTAATTCTGACATTTATTCCCGGACCTCATTTCGATACCGTCAAAATAATTAACAGCCATTCAAAACAAATGGTTCTTTGTCAAACAGCCTCACGGAAATGTCACTATTGTTTTGAGAGAAATTAATAAAAACATCCAAATCAATACACAGCCCTGCAGAGACCACTTTACCACTGCACATTTCCCTCGAAACACATACCTATTCATTAATCCAGAGAACCCTTAATAACGTTGCATGGGTCAGAGCTGTTTATCATAGTATATTGTATCGTAATATATTTATCTGAAGCGTTACGGGAAATTAATCTTCTTCCATTGTGAATGATTCCAAAAAAATGTAAAGGTGCCATATACTGCATTGATTCAATAAGATAAACTGTTCTCTGATATCTACATAGTAGGTATGTGGCTTACGCAAGTTAAAAGAAACGGTTTTATATGCTCATCTATTACTCCATAAAATACCCCTAGAATCAGAAGCTCCATATTGACCATATTTGGAATGGTCATGAATATTAATGAGCTTTGCTCTGATGCAGCTCTCCGTGCTCTCTCTCTCTCCCACACACACACACACACACACAAACTGATTAGATTGTTCAATCTTTATAACTTAAGTGGTGGAGAGGTTTATTTTACTTAGATTGAGTGAATGAGCTAATATAAATCACCAGAGTAAACTATTTTGCAGTTGTGTTGTGGATAAAATTAGAATTAAACTAGACAGAAGAGACCAACAGAGATGTATTGTGCTGTATTTTGAAGCTATAATGTAAATGTAAACACAGCCAGGAATTAATATCAACATATCTGCATAAATAGATGACATTTAATAAAGTGTTGCTATTCTTTCACTTCAGAAAAATCGCATTAAGAGCTGAGTGATAAGACACGATGCTTAAACATGCATTAAGCACAATACTCAGTCGTCTACATGTGTGGCCTCATATTACAAGCAAATTTAACAATCAACACTATACATTAACAAAAGGTACAGTTAAACATACCTTATGCCTGAGGTGCTGAGTAAATGTATAATCTGTATATCCTGCATTTTGGGCAGCACGGTGGCGCAGTGGATAGCACAATCGCCTCACAGCAAGAAGGACGCTGGTTCGAGCCCCGGCTGGGTCAGTTGGTATTTCTGTGTGGAGTTTGCATGTTCTTCCCATGTTTGCGTGGGTTTCCTCCGAAGTCCAAAGACATGCAGTATAGGTGAATTGGGTAAGCTAAATTGTCCTTAGTGTCTGAGTGTGAATGAGTGTGTATGGATGTTTCCCAGAGATGGGTTGCAGCTGGAAGGGCATCCGCTGCGTAAAACATATGCTGGATAAGTTGGCGGTTCATTCCTCTGTGGTGACCCCAGATTAATAAAGGGACTAAGCCGAAAAGAAAATGAATGAATGTATATCCTGCATTTTGCATTTTGAACAAGCTCTACAGTGATGACTGGTTGAGATGTTGCTTATAGTAACGCATAGAAAACAAACTGGTTGACTTTGACTCGCTGTGTCTCCCGTTTTCAAAATAAGAGTCCCACATACAGAGTAAAAATATTAAAATATAATATAAAGATCAGTCTGTGTTTTGGCTGCTGATCTCCTGATGGTGTGGCTGCTCGTCAGGTCTGGATGATGTAATGTTGAAAAGTCTGTATTGTGTTCTGATTGGCCGGTTTTTCACCAAGGTTTTACACTTGCAGGATTAACATGAGAACGAGGAAACAATGGTGTTTGAGGATCATGGTATGGCCAAGTCCATATTTATTCATTCATTTTCTTTTCGGCTTAGTCCCTTTATTAATCTGGGGTCACCACAGCGGAATGAACCGCCAACTTATCCAGCACATGTTTTACGCAGCGGATGCCCTTCCAGCTGCAACCCATCACTGGGAAACATCCATACACACTCACACACACACTCATACACTACGGACAATTTAGTCTACCCAGTTCACCTGTACCGCGTCTTTGGACTTGTGGGGGGAAACCGGAGCACCCAGAGGAAACCCACGCCAACACCGGGAGAACATGCAAACTCCACACAGAAATGCCAACTGACCCAGCCGAGGCTCGAACCAGCGACCTTCTTGCTGTGAGGTGAGAGCGCTACCCACTGCGCCACCGTGCTGCCCACCAAGTCCATATTCTGATCTCAAATTTTTTGACTATGCCTATGTATACCCAAATTTTCTTTAAAGGCCACCTTTAAGTTCATTATTAAATGTTATACATCTCTAGGAATTGGGCTGCTTTAGCACCGAAGAAGCAGGAAAACTGAATATTTGACTTGAATATTTGTGCACACAGTGAGGATTGACCTTAAAAGCAAACGCAACAGCTGTAGATGTTGATGACGGACGGTTATATGATGCCTGAGGTCACAGCAGATAAACACTAAACACGAGGCCAAACGCAGCACACTCAGATGCTGTCTATATAGGCGCCTCAGTAGTGCTCATCACAGAGAGTGCTGTCAGTTTCTCATCATCATCATCCTCAGCTCTCTTGAGGATGGAGACACTGAACAGTGCTGAATCACGCTGAGATGAGACGGCAGGTACGACAGACAGCTGGACTCACATCAGGATGTGAGCAACGATGGCAGCAGATTAAAGCTCAAGCTTACAGTCACGACACGATCAACGTGAACACAGCAGATGATCAGATCTGAGTCTCAGGTACACAGACAAACTTCACACTCACAGCACTGCACTGAACACAATCTTCAAATGTTCACTAGCTATGTGTGCGTCCACCTATTCTTATGTGCATTTTAGAATATTGCATAAAAATGCTTAATGGAAATTCCAAGATACACATTCATTCATTCATTCACTCATTCATTTATTCATTCACTCATTCACTCGTTCACTCATTTATTCATTCACTCACTCATTCATTCATTCACTTTCAGCTTAGACTCTGATTTATCAGAGGTTGCCACAGCGGAATGAACCGCCAACTATTCCAGCATATGTTTTACACAGCGGATGCCCTTTCAGCCGCAACCCAGTACTGGGAAACACCCATGCACACTCATTCTCACACACACTACGGCCAATTTAGTTGGAAACCCGAAGGAAACCCACGCCAACACGGGGAGAACATGCAAACTCCACACAGAAATGCCAACTGGCCCAGCCGGGACTCGAACCAGCAACATTCTTGCTGTGAGGCGACAGTGCTAACCACTAAGCCACCATTAAAAATGTGCATAAAAAAAAATGTATGCGCACAGCTGAGTAAGATAAACTTCTTATCAAATAAGAAAAAATGTGAATAAATTACAATGGAAATACATTTACTTAATAAATTCCAGCTTTGTTTGTAACTTTGTTTGAACAGATCATGTGATGATAAAAATGTGCGTGATGAGATGCATTAATGCACAAACCAGCATTTCCAGCATGTTGTAAAACGAAATGTTTTGCTCATCCTAAAATGCATCAGCCAAAGTCCGTCATCACAGTGGTTCAGTATTATTATCATTCTATTATTATTCCCTCCAGAACTGTCTTGAGCATCTGTCTGCGCTCCCAAAGAGCACCTCACGCCTCCAAAAACGCATTCACCGCGTTCATTGCATTTCGTCTTCGTCTTCTGAGTCGCAGCTCATTTATTAGAGAAGAAAAACACCACAGTGGCTTCTCCAACCGCACTAAACTACTTTTTTCTGTCTGACATTTGTAACTAGTTTATCAGGAAGTGACGTCAATGTGATGATAAGAACATGAATCCGTTCATTTGAGCAGCCTGACTATGACTCGACCAATGATGTGAGCTTGAAACCTGAAAGACAATTTGGATTTTTAAGTCTTTCTATTTTAAGAGAAATAATTAAACTCCTCAGTTGTCAGATATTTCTATGGCAATGAGGTCACACATCTGGGAAATACAGCTCTATAGGAACAATCTCAGAAATGTCAACTCCTTTAAATGCACACAAAAAAAAAGCATCACTGCAAATGTGTGGGACCCTGTGCTGTAAAACCATGGTAGTTCCTGAAAGCGCGTGAATAAGCAGCTGTGAGCATCTCTCAGGATCACAACGCCTGACGTCTGTGGAGTATTTCTGGACTGAAGAGCCTGAATAACTGTGAACGCATGTAGGAGGGAGAGCTGAGAACTACACTATTACACATACACTTGTCTTGTCCTGATGGCTACAGCTAAAGGGAAGCCTGCGTTTGACTTCAGTGTACAGTCAATGACAGCACACAGACCAAGAGGACTTTAACTTTCCTTTCCAATCCAGCCGCTTATCGCTGCTTATACCTGATGCTTCATTAATACTTGAGATCAGGTCTGCTTATAATCACATAAGCTATGATCATACTCAGAACTCAAAGCTCTTCAGTCAAGATCATTTACTGACACCAAAACAAAACTCATTTCTGAAAAACGATGCCATTAAAGCTGTGAGCATACAACCAGCGTCGTTTACATATCAACACCTATTCATGACAGAGCTCATTTACATACAGATGCTTAAAGCTGCTGAAACACTGTAAAAGTCAATGGTTACAGGTCTTCAAAATATCTTCTCTAGTGTGCAACAGAAGAAAGTGGTGAACAACTGAGTGCGTGCGACAAACAACCGTATAACCGGCTGCCTGTTAAGTTCCGTATTGATTACAAAATATTGCTTCTTACCTATAAAGCTTTAAATAATCGAGCTCCTGCTTATCTAACTAACCTTCTGTCTCGCTACAATCCAACCCGCTCTTTAAGATCTCAAAGCGCAGGGCTTCTGGTAGTACCTAGAATAGCAAAGTCGAGTAAAGGAGGTCGAGCCTTCTCATTTATGGCTCCTAAACTCTGGAATAGCCTTCCTGATAATGTCCGAGGCTCAGACACACTCTCTCAGTTTAACACTAGACTAAAGACCTATCTTTTTAGTAAAGCATACACTCAATGCGTCGCATAACGGTATGATGCATGAGTGTGCTCCACACAGGTGAGCGGGCTTGACCACCACCTGTATTACACACTCCTCCTGTCTTAATGCACAAGACATTGTGTTAGAAACTCTCATATGCAGTTTGACGAGTAAATTCGCTTCACTCTAAATAAATGACAAGGTTCAATTCAATTCAAGTTTATTTATACAGCGCTTTTTACAATATAGATTGTGTCAAAGCAGCTTAACAAGTTCAAGTAAAGTCCAGGTTTTAGAGTTTAGTTCAGTTCAGTGTGGCTTAAGTTTCACGGCTGAAAGTTCAAACACTGGAGAGCAAATCCACCGAAGGTGCACTTAAACTTGAAAGAAATGCTTAATATTTACCTGAAGTTTCTGTTACTGTATTAAAGCTAAGATAAAGAAATCAGATCTTTAGTGGTTTAAAGTGATATGATGAGTTGGAGTTATACTGTTATTCCACACTAACTGGACATGTACTGCTCTTCCACATTTGAGAAATATAAATCACGATAACTATTGATTTGTAATACTCACACTGACAATAGTTATCTCCTTAGAATTGAGAAGCTTTTGTTATTATATTTTACTTGGAGAAAGACATGTAATATAATGTTCACAATCCAAATGAAATAAATCGTATCACTCAAAATGTGAAAATATGGACTTACATGGTCTTAAATGATGACAGAATTCAGAATTCCTGGAGACTTCAGGAACTATAAACTTCATGGGCAAGCAGCACAGATCAACTAAATCTCAACTAGTTACCTAGTTTCCTCTCCAGGTCATATCAAAGTATTAATATGAATGTTTAGAGCTAGAAAGCAGGAGCTGCTGTAGTAGATCAGAGACTGAGTCATTCAAACATGTGATTCCTCTCAGCAGAAGAGCTTGAACTTCTGCGCACTATAGTGTGGGTGGACAACCGTCAAATATTCACACACACATATATATCTCTGTACCATTACACCCCTAGTAAATTTGCATGTGGATTGTGTATAGATTATCCAAGGTTTGGGTTGTATCATGGTTTTAGGGTCACAATTTTGGTAGCTTTTTCCCAGTAAAAACTAAAGGACTATCTATCTACAGGCATCTTCCTTCGGCTTAGACCCTTTATTAATCAGGGGTCGCCACAGCGGAATGAACTGCTGACTTATGCAGCATATGTTTTACGCAACGGATGCCCTTCCAGCTGCAACCCATCACTGGGAAACACCAATACACACTCATTCACACACATACACTACGGCCAATTTAGTTTATTCAATTCACCTATAGCGCGTGATGTCTTTGGACTGTGGGGGAAACATGCAAACTCCACACAGAAATGCCAATTGATCCAGCCGGGACTCGAACCAGCAACCTTCTTGCTGTAAGGCGACAGTGCTAACCACTGAGCCACTGTGTCGCCCAAATTATTCCAATACAGTAAAAATGATAATAAAGTGCTTTTCAGGTTTTTCAGAGCTGAAATCTAGTTTATAGGACCACCGTTTAACCTTACAGGAAGAAAACTGAGGAGCAGCACAACAGGACATGTGGAGGTGACCGTGTGTGTGCGTGCTGATGGTCTCAGAAGCTCTAGTTTGGCTGTAGGTTCACTATAAATAGTGTTGGTCTGCAGCGGTGCAGTGTGAAGTCACACCATACCTCATTACTCAAAGCGTTCGCTGGCTTTATGTAGGCTGCTGTGACGTTTGAGGGTCAAACTATGAAGAACAACCGCAAACTTTTGCTACTTTCCATAAGAACTCAAGAGCAACATAAACCAGGTCAGATCTCACACACACACACACACACACACACACACACACTCTTTGTCTCCAGTTAAAGCTGCCGCAATAACAGTTGATGCTTGGATGGTCTGGAATAATTCATCCTGAAATCCAGGAGCAACAGGGAATATTCACAGAGACCAATTACTACTGTCAAGTCGAGCTGCTGCTCTAATCCGGTTTGACTCCGGTAATCCGCTTTTAATATGAAGACACGCTAAAATCACTGACACACAAAGTTCTGTAAGATATAACTAAAGCCATAAAGACTGACAGAATGAGACGTCATTCAGCTTTTTACAGCACTGTCCTTGTATTAAACCGTATCAGTGAACACAGCATGTGCATTGCTTTTCTATTAATGTGTGTTTACTGGTTTAGCAGGTGAAATGTATCTGATAGTAGATAGTAAATATCAGCACACTCTCCTGATCTGAGGAATCATTCAGCATGAGTAACTACGTAGTGACGAGTGAATAAACAAACAGGGCAAGAGGGGAGAGAATCTCCTTCACTCGCACTTCTTTTGGTGCACTGGAACGCTCCCCACTGATCAATCAGATTACATAAGAACACTGCAGAGAGAGAGAGAGAGAGAGAGAGAGAGAGAGAGAGAGAG
>CAIGQW010051701.1:29379-40881 GCA_903798125.1 Danio choprae
GTGTGTGACTAAGCAGGTGGTGGTGAATGATAAAGGGAGTATTGTTGCATACTTGTATAGTGTTATTATAGTAGGGAGTATTCTGAGATGCTTTGTAAACACACACACACACACACACACACACACACACACACACACACACCAGCTGACTCTCTGATCACTCTTGAATTACAGCAGATCTGAAACTCACTGATGTTACTGCAGATGTGTGTGTGTGTGTGTGTGTGTGTGTGTGTGTGTGTGTGTGTGTGTTTACAAAGCATCTCAGAATACTCCCTACTATAATAACACTATACAACAATACTCCCTTTATCATTCACCACCACCTGCTTAGTCACACACACACACACACACACACACACACACACACACACACACACAGAGTCGCATGTGATGTTAATTGCAACAGTGACAGCACAGCAGAAGCTGCCATTAATTAAAGTCAAGAGCCAATTGAGCAGTGGAGAGTCTTATGGGGCAAACGAGCACATCAATGCAGAGAGCAGAGAACACATGTCTGCAGCACCGCTCAACACACTGCTGTTCACACTGGACTAAAGACACACTGGACTAAAGATGTCCTTCCAGTCGCAACCCAGTACTGGGAAACATCCATACACACTCATTCACACACACTACGGCCAATTTAGTTCATCCAATTCACCTATAGCGCATGTGTTTGGACTGTGGGTCACACTGCACTTTAAACCCCACACACTTTTATTTAGGCCAGCACAATATTGGAAAAATCTGGCATTGCCATATTTAGTTTTTCTGCGATATATATTGCGATATGAATACAGCTTCACCGAATGACTTGAATAGCTCTATTTGGAAAGAAATCATTGATTTATAATGATCAGGGTGATTTGTACAGGAGTGTAAAAAAAAAAAAGAAAGAAAATATAATATGCAAGCTAAAATATAAACACTAGAGCAAAGATAAACGTGAAATACACAATGCTTTATGGTTTCCAGTGATTTAAACTGTATTCAGGTACAGAAATTCATTCATTCATTCATTCATTCATTCATTCATTTTCCTGATTTATCAGAGGTCGCCACAGCTGAATGAACCGCCAACTATTCCAACATATGTTTTAACATACGTTTAAATACACTATGAACAGCAGCTACGCTAATTATTTTCCTTATTTTCTATTTCCACCTGAGGATACTCATCCCAAGACCCCTACAGATTATGTAGCGCCATTGATGCGATCCAAGACCTGTGAAGAGATGATCCCAAGGTATCCTGGACCAGGCCGTATCCCGAGCTGATGCTGTGGTGGTCATGGAGGAATGGAGGGCATGAGACTGATTCCTGGAAGGCCACAGTGACAAATAAGTCTACGCTTGATCCTGTGGGCCAGCCTGACCTCCCGCCGGTGCCCTACCACACCTGCAGCTTTCCACGATGGACGTCCAGCTTCTCCAGCCTCCAGCGCCTAGACTGCAGCTCCACACAGGAAGTTTGGCCAGAAGAATAATAATCGTGTCCAACAGAGCCTGGTTTCTCTCGAGGTTTTTTTCCCTTCACTTCGTCAATTGGTTAAGTTTTTTCCTCGCCACTGTTGCCACTGGCCTGCTCGGATCGGGACTTGTGGAGCTGCGCTTCGGTGGATTTACTCTTCAGTGTTTGGACATTCAGTAGTGAAACTTAAACCACACTGAACTGAACTGAACTGAACTCTGAAATCTGGACTTTACTAGAACATGTTAAGCTGCTTTGACACAATCTACATTGTAAAAAGCGCTATATAAATACACTTGAATTGAATGTTTTACACAGCGGATGGCCTTCCAGCCGCAACCCAGTACTGGGAAACATCCATACACACTCATTCCCAGACACACTCATACACTACGGCTTAGTATAATCTTATTCTGGATCTCCAACTCTACCCAAAACCTAAACCCAATTTATACTTTACTAACTATTAATAAGCAGCTAATTAGTAGCTTGTTAAGCTAGCAGTGTTAGTTAATGGCTTGTTAATATTGTGAAGTGTGACTTAAAATAAAGTGTTACCTTTAAAACACATGTAATTGATCAACTTTCCCTCTGTTATGGTTATACTTTGCATTAACTTCCCGAAATCTCATGCATTCTGAACTGTGGTGCTGATCAACTATAATGCAAACTCAACACTGCAGTTCCTGCCATGTGACTATTGCGGATGCACACATTGTGATGCTGAAACTGTGCAGTCCTACGAATGTCCCTGCAATCCAAAGGTCAAGCTTGCTGAACTCTGACCTGTGAAATTGCATTATGTGATTGAATTAGACCAACAGAAGATCAAAACATGACCTCTCTGTACAGAAACGTGAGATAGGAAGCTAGCGCTTGTTTTATCGATGTCTAATCATCTTGTTTTATCCCACCCTTTTTCGCAGTGTCGTACGACAGAATTCACATGCTCAAACTGTAGTGTGACTGTGGCTAAACACACACCATCTGCATGAGGACACACAACTGATCTCACTTAATGAATCACTCTTAATTAATCACTCAAATGAAGCTGCTGTTTTACCTCAAATAGATTTCATATTTCTGGTGTTCAATTTTGATTGAGTAATTATTCATTCATTCATTCATTCATTTTCCTTCGGCTTAGTCCCTTTATTCATCTGGGGTCGCCACAGCAGAATGAACCGCCAACTATTCCTGCATATGTTTTGCACAGTGGATGCCCTTCCAGCTGCAACCCAGTACTGGGAAACCCCTACACACTCATTCACTCTCACACACACACACACAGGCCAATTTAGTTTATCAATTCCCCTATAGCGCATGTGTTTGGACTGTGGGGGAAACCGGAGCACCCGAAGGAAACCCACGTCAACACGGGGAGAACATGCAAACTCCACACAGAAACGCCAACTGACCCAGCCGGGACTCGAACCAGCGACCTTCTTGCTGTGAGGCCACAGTGCTAACCACTGAGCCACCTTGCCGCCCTTTAAGTAATTATAATTATTTTATTTATTTATATTCAAAATATAGCTTTTCAATTGTTTTATTTTAAAAATTCATTCCTCGTTTTATTACTAATTAGAAATTCATCCACTCAGGAATCCCAGTGCGGGAAATAGTGTCAAGATCACACTGATCTCAAAGCAGCAGCAAATCACACACACACACACACACACACACACACACACACACACAAGTGCTTCATCACAGTGACAGCAGAGAGAGAAACCCTTCCTGTCTCTCTCACTTTTTCTGTGTCTCGCTCTCTTAATTACACAGTAAATCAGACGGACCTGCAGTGACTCTATTTAACACTCACACACACACACACACACACACACACTACACAGTTAAGAACCCTGATATTTCACACATCAGAGGATTCGCTACACAGACAACTTCAGCAAGTCTGAACCAAGTTTATAAAGCACATCAACAACCACACTTACAGTCATGTGATCACCTGCAATGAACCTGTGGCCCAATCACAGCTGAGATGATGTCATGACACCACAGAATACTCATTCATTCATTTTCTTTTCGGCTTAGTCCGATTATTAATTAGGGGTCGCCACAGCGGAATGAACCGCCAACTTATCCAGCATATGTATTACGCAGCGGATGCCCTTCAAGCTGCAACCCATAACTGGGAAACACCCATACACTCATTCACTATGGACAATTTAGCTTACCCAATTCCCGTATAGCGCATGTGTTTGGACTGTGAGGGAAACCGGAGCACCCGGAGGAAACCCACGCGAACACGGGGAGAACTTGAAAACTCCACAGAGAAATGGCAACTCCCAGCAGAGGCTCGAACCAGCGAGCTTCTTGCTGTGAGGCGACATCGCTACCCACTGCGCCACCGTGCTGCCCCATCACAGAATATTCAGGGGTTTCTATATTTCTGAATTGATCAGTCAGTAAAGCAGCTTAAGTGTAACGTGTGATGCCTGACAATCTTGATATTAACATGCAACAATACTGAAATCATGCAAAGATGAGGTGGCTGCTATTGGCTGATGCAGCGCCCAATCAGAGCGTCTGAACTCCACGTGGCCGGTGAGCCTGTCTGCCGATGACATGACTGTTTGTTTTCAGGTCACACTGAAACTCTGAGCTCGACAGGAGAAGAGAGTGACAGACAGACAGATCCGCGCTCTCCTCTGCTCATTTATCTTCCCTCTCCATTATGTAACAGCAGAATCTTATCAAATATTAATGTTGTGTGCAGAGAGAGAGAGAGAGAGAGAGAGAGAGAGAGAGAGCAGGCAGTTTGATGCTCTCACTGCCGTTACAAAATCTCTTTCCCAGGTTACACTGCAAGACTCCAGTCTGTAAGATTACATCACAGCGTCGAGACATCGCATGCAAACATGTGCAGCTCACGATTCACCGCAAAGCATTATACAAAATAAGAGCACTGCAATATTAACCACTTGTTCCTGAATTTTGTCCCATTCGTGCAGTCAATATAAATGCTCTACGACTGATTTTTTTATTTTTGCATCAAAGCAATAAGTGACAAACTCATTAAGAAACTATTCAAGCAGAAATGTTCAACATAATTGAAATTAAATAAAAATATACTACTAAGGCATATAAAAGATTTGTGATTTAAATTACTATATATATATTCATTCATTCATTTTCTTTTGGGCTTAGTCCCTTTATTAATCTGGGGTCGCCACAGCGGAATGAACCGCCAACTTATCCAGCATATGTTTTACGCAGCGGATGCCCTTCCAGCTGCAACCCATCACTGGGTAACATCAACACACACTCATTCACTACGGACAATTTTAGCTTACCCAATTCCCCTATAGCGCATGTGTTTGGACTTGTGGGGGAAACCGGAGCACCCGGAGGAAACCCACGCCAACACGGGGAGAACATGCAAACTCCACACAGAAACGCCAACTGACCCAGCCGAGGCTCGAACCAGCGACCTTCTTGCTGTGAGGCGATTGTGCTACTCACTGCGCCACCCTACAGCCTACTATATATATATATATATATATAAGAAGAAGAAGAAGAAAAATGGTTATTAAGAATTAATCAAATTAATTATTTTCCTGTTTATTTCGTCATGAGCAAAAGATAACTACCAACAATTTTGGGTAGTTAAAAATAAACAAAGTAAAATAAACAAAGCTGTGTCTCATTTCAGAGGATGCAGACTTCAAAGGTGAGTCCTTCGAAGTCCACACAGGCCGAAGCGAGCGTTTAGAAATGAGACGATCTAGCCTACAGAGGACAGATCTCATCAGCTAGCAAGCGTAACAGCTGCTGTTAATAAGCGGTAATAAAAGCTGGAAATATATTCCCTTTGATCCATACATGTACACATAAAAATGTGCACGGAGACGTAAGACTCGTCATACTCTGTTTTTTTAACATGTGTTTAGATGTCCAAGTGAAGTAAACCTAATTCATACGTTTACTCCGGAGGTTTCTTTTAAAAGCGTCCTGCCGTTATCAGCGCGCAATGAATCTGGGGATGTTCGAGGCCGCAAAGGATCCAGCGGTTGTGTCCTTCATTACCTGCGAAACGAAGGATGCATTTTGAGGCTGCATTTGAAGGAGCCTTCGAATTGTTTTGAAATGAGACAGCCTCCGTCCCGCCGCGAGGACGCAGCGCCCTTCCAAGGCATCCTGTATATAATTGTAGACCTTTATTTGCTTTTAATATGCATGTTTTGTACATTAAAGCACTTAGGAAATATCTAAAAAAAAGATTAAATAAATGTATAAAGTTAATATTTTTAATTAAAAAAAAAAAAAATAAATTATTAAAAAAAACATAATAATAAAAAAAATAATAATAATAATAATAATAATATTAAAAATACAAAAACAATGTTCATGATACTGAAGTTTAATTGTCTTTACTCATTATTGCTTTGAGGTATTCATTCATTTCCCTTTATTCATCAGGGGTTGCCACAGCGGAATGAACTGCCAATTATTCCAGCATATGTTTTACACAGTGGATGCCCTTCCAGCCGCAACCCAGTACTGGGAAACACCCATACACACTCACATTTACACTCATACACTACAGCCAGTTTAGTTTATTCAATTCCCCTATAGCGCATGTGTTTGGACTGTGGGGGAAACCGGAGCACATGGAGGAAACCCACACCAACACGGGGAGAACATGCAAACTCCACACAGAAATGCCAACTGACCCAGCTGGGACTCGAACTGGCAACCTTCCTGCTGTGAGGTGACAGTGCTAACCATTGAGCTAATGTTTTTATAACATTTTTATAAAACACCTGAGCTTGTATCTTTCTGATATATTATAATGAATATCCGCCAGAGCGTCGCTGAGATCCAGCTCTTCAGACGCAGCTAGAGATGCATCATCATGTCCAGTGAATGCCGTTACAGTGATGTGTGTTCATGGAAAGCCTGGCACACACACACACACACACACACACACACATGCATACACACGCTGGACACACTTAAGCCTGTATAACCTGCGCTGCTATAAGCTGTTGGGGGGGCGGCGGGTGAATCAATGGCATTTTCAACATGTAACGCTGGCTAATGATTTTCTGCTGGTGTGTTTACTGACAGCGATGGTGGTGCACTAAGAAAACACTTCTATCTATTCATCAGGCCGATCAGAGTGTTTCTGTCCTGCTGGAACAACAATCAAGCGATCGATTCGGGCCAGAACTGATGCATGAGGCTCTAATCTAGACAAACCACAGTCACACTGACGCTGCAAACATCTGCACTGACGACACTCATGAATGCAAAGAAGCCACAGGCGATACGACCTCGCCGTATTGTCATTTATTGATCACAAGCAACATGATGCACTCCCTATATCAGACATCACAATAACAACAATATCAGACAAGATCAATGCTGGTGTTTTCAATGAAACTTTAGAGTCGCTCTCGCTAAATAACACACAATCAGCATCAATAATCAACACTATTCACGTCCAATCAGTCATCCAAGCCTCCTTAGCTGTGCTCCCAAACTGCACTGTGCTTGTAGTTATAGATGTGCTGTATCATCAGTGATTCAGGCTGTCTGTTAATGCAGCACATTTCCCTCACTGAACAATAACGGGGTTTTCTGGCGTTGGTTTCAATAATCTGCGGCTTTAATGCAGCATGACATCACAGTTCACACAGTGAGAGTCTGCAGCGTTGACTTCATCAGGACCAAAGATGACATACGCGGTTTATAAGCGCTTATGAAGCGGCTCTGCTTCCTCACACCCACGTTCAACATCTCCAGCGCACATCCGAACGGACGCCGGTGACTCCCGCAGCATCAGCACCACTGCGGAGCGCGCGCACACACACACACGCTCGCACACACGCACACACACAGAGAGAGCGGTACTCACAGTCCGCAGGAACTGGATCTCGTCTTCGGCTTCTCCGTCCGTCATGTTCGGCGCGGGTTGGAGCCTCTCTCTGGCCGGACGGATGGAGCTCTCAGGCGGCGACGGCTCTGATGCGGCGCGGGTGTAGCGGGTGTCTCCTGCCAGACGCTCATTGGACGGCTGACATACTCAAAGGGCGGTGCTATGCAAATGAGCGGCGGTGAGAGCGCGACAGCGGCGGCGCGCCCTCTGCTGACCGTTAAAAAGCATTAAAGAGCGTCGCGCACGAGCAGCGCTGCGAAGCACTATGAAACAATCTGTGAAAATATGAAGAAATAAATAAGAATAATAAAAACAGGATAGTATATAGGAGTATAATAAAATATATGTATATTTTATAAATTATCTTTGAGCTTTCACAATAATACAGATACAACAGACAACATCGCTTATTTTCCAGATAATACAATATTGCTTTCAATGTTATAGGGCAGAGGTCCAAATAATCCAAATTTTTTGTGTAACACATGGGGAATTACCTCATAAAAACACGTTTAAGTAGTGAAGTAAACTCATTTAAGTTAAATGAAATAAAATGTAGGCATGTGGATGGAAACCGTACGTTCGTTAATGAGCAGTTTAGACTCTTTCAGTGATTACTGTGACGTTATGTAATAACATCTGATTACTGTAACATTAGCTACTGTAATAACACGACTGATATTGAGAAAAAGAGCATGAATGAGCACTTTCAGACAAAACAGAACGACAAATAATGATTAAATAGATAGAGTAACTTACATTCAGAGCCGGTCAGTCCGCGCAAATGTAACAAACCGGCGACAAACACAGGCAAGGCTGGATGAGAACATTACAGAGATGACGAAATTATTTAATATTGATGTAACAATCAAAATATTCGAATGATTTTTAAAGCTGCTTTCCGTGATTATTAACCATCACCAAAAATGCCACTGGTCAATTACAGAAACAATACACTCACCCACTTTATTAGGTACACCTGTCCAACTGCTCGTTAATGCAAATTTGTAATCAGCCAGTCACATGGCAGCGACTCAGTGCATGTAGACATGGTCAAGACGGTCTGCTGCAGTTCAAAGCGAGCATCAGAATGGGGAAGAAACGTGATTTAAGTGACTTTGAACGTGGCATGGTTGTTGGTGCCAGACGGGCTGGTCTGAGTATTTCAGAAACTGCTGATCTACTGGGATTTTCACACACGACCATCTCTAGGGTTTACAGAGAATGGTCCGAAAAAGAGGAAATATCCAGTGAGCGGCAGTTCTGTGGTGCAAATGCCTTGTTGATGCCAGAGGTCAGAGGAGAATGGCCAGAGTGGTTCCAGCTGATAGAAAGGCAACAGTAACTCAAATAACCACTCGCTACAACCGAGGTCTGCAGAAGAGCATCTCTGAACACACAACACGACCAACCTTGAAGCGGATGGGCTACAGCAGCAGAAGACCACACCGGGTGCCCCTCCTGTCAGCTAAGAACAGGAAACTGAGGCTACAATTGGCACAGGATCACCTAAATTGGACAACAGAAGATTGCAGAAATGTTGCCTGGTCTGATGAGTCTCAAATTCTGCTGCCACATTCAGATAGTCGGGTCACAATTTGGCATCAACAACATGAAATCATGGATCCATCCTGCCTTGTATCAACAGTTCAGGCTGGTGGTGGTGGTGTAATGGTGTGGGGATATTTTCTTGGCACACTTTGGGCCCATTAGTACCAATTGAGCATCGGGTCAACGCCACAGCCTACCTGAGTATTGTTGCTGACCATGTCCATCTCTTTATGACCACAGTGTATCCATCTTCTGAGGGCTACTTCCAGCAGGATAACACACCATGTCATAAAGCGTGAATCCTCTCAGACTGGTTTCTTGAACATGACAATGAGTTCACTGTACTCAAATGGCCTCCACAGTCACCAGATCTCAATCCAATAGAGCACCTTTGGGATGTGGTGGAACGGGAGATTCGCATCATGGATGTGCAGCCGACAAATCTGCAGCAACTGCGTGATGCTCTCATGTCAATATGGAGCAAAACCTCTGAATATTTCCAGTACCTTGTTGAATCTCTGCCACGAAGGATTAAGGCAGTTCTGAAGGCAAAAGTGGTCCAAACCGGTGTAGTAAGGTGTACCTAATAAAGTGGCCGGTGTATATCTTTTTAATTAATATTAGGTCAAAACGTTTAGAACTTAAAAACCTCTGTGTAAGATTTTCATAATGTATATATGTCCATATACATAATGAAAAACAAATAAGGATGAGGGAGAATAAATTGAGACCTGATTCCGGTTTGGTTTAAGATGCTTTAAAGCAGGGGTCACCAAACATGCTCCTGGAGGGTCGGTGTCCTGCAGATTTTAGCTCCAACCCTAATCAAACACACCTGAACCAGCTAATCATTGTCTTACTAGGTATAGTTGAAACACCCAGGCAGGTGTGTTGAGGCAAGTTGGAGCTAAACCCTGCAGGGACACCGGCCCTCCAGGACAGAGATTGGTGACCCCTGCTTAAAAGCAATGGTCTCAAACTCAGTTCCTGGAGGGCCGCAGCTCTGCAGTTTTGCTCCAACCCTAATCAAACACACCTGATCCAACTAATCAAGGTGTTCAAGACTACTAGAGACTACTAAGCAGGTGTGAGTTGGAGGTGGTTGGAAATAAACTGTGCAGACCTGCGGCCCTCCAGGAATTGAGTTTGAGACCATTGCTTTAAAGACTGTGTGTGTGTGCGTGCGTGCGTGTGCGTGCGTGCGTGCGTGTGCGTGCGTGTGCGTGCGTGCGTGCGTGCGTGCGTGCGTGTGTGTGTGGTTAGTTTGTAAGCCGCTCATTACTGAAATAAGTGAAAACATTTACAATGACACCAAACAGTTTTATTTAGTGCAGATTTATCTGAAAAATATAGAAATTACATATTTTAATAATCATTTTCACAAATTTCAAACATTGCATATCTTTTAATTAACATATCTCATGAAATTAACATGCTAAAATAATACCTGGACCAATGAAACAATTACAGACTCATATTAGTGCTTGTATATTAATACTGACATTCACTCTGATGGACCTTGAATACGCAAATGCACCTTATAGTAAGACACAGACAGTGATCACTGACAACGTACTGCTGCTGCTTGTGGGTCAATTCAAAATCTATCAAGCCATAATAAGAGTCTTCTGCTGTCTTTAAATTAGGCTTAACATTTTCTTATAATGTAATACAGAGATTTAAAGGAAATCATCCTATAAAACCAACATGTCTAAAAACAAAAATAAGTGCTCATCACCATCCCATTAAAAATAGAAATACTATTAAAACATCTCTGTAGTGTGAAGATTAAAACCAAAAGGTGCTTCTGAACACTTGAGATAAAGAAATACTCAATCTGAGCCAAAAGCATCAACATGAAATGACTGAAGCTCCATCATAGTTGGTGATCCAGTGTTATTAGGACTGACAACAGTGTCTTGTGGACCTGAGTGGTCAGCATCAGTCAGTGTCATAACCCAAAATTGGAGCCAACCACCGCTCGACCTCGCACACCTCCATCTGCTTCCTCAGAGCGTAATCCTCCACCTGAAGCACACAGAAATGAAGAGGACGATCACAAATGAATGCAAAAATAACCAACATCCACATCTTTTGAGGTTACATTCAATTCGTATACCATGCAGGAGATTTAGTGTTCGTTTTGTATCTGCTAAACAGCAGGTTAGTGGGTCTGAAGGGTCATACCTGCTCCTTCGTGATTTTACCCACAGCAAAATAAGAAGACTTGGGGTTGGACAAATACAGGCCAGACACAGACGCAGCAGGAGACATGGCCAGAGACTCGGTCAGAGAGATGCCTGAAGAAGAAGGAGAAGACAAAGAGGAGGATGTGGAAGAAGAGGAAGAGGAAGAAGGAAGGAATGAGGAGGAGGACAAAAAGAAAGTGTTAAGAAAGTGTCTCAAAACATTCAAAATCTGTATACTATTTTTATATTCCAGCCTCATTAAATTCAATGAATCAATGATTTATCATGATGAATCGCATCCGAAATAAAAGTTTGTATATCGATATTATATATCTGTGTGTATTAAACACATTTATTATGTATATGTGATAAAAACAAAACTG
>CAIGQW010051707.1:2078-16732 GCA_903798125.1 Danio choprae
GTCACGCAGATCAGACGCGCGCATGTTAAAGGGACAGTTCACCCAAATGTTTTAATTATGTCATCGCATCTTGTTTCAAACCATTAGGAGTTTCTTCCTTCTGTTGAACACAAAAGAAGATATTTAGAAAAATGTTGGAAATCTGTGACAATTGTCTTCCGTAGTATTTGTTATTCCTACTATGGAAATGAATGGTTACAGGTTTTCAACACTGTGTTCAACAGAAGAAAGAAACTCATAAAGGTTTATAACACAAACTGACAACATTCAGAGTATTTATTTATTTATTTATTTTAGCTTTTTTGTGGGGTATTTTTACAATTTATAGTTATGTGTTTGAGTAAAGTAGCATTTTGTTTTATTTTGTAAACTACTGAGGAGATTTCATCCAAATTTACATTAACACGTTGTCATTTACACTGTAAAACTATATGGTAAAAACTGTGAAACCTGTTTGACGGTAAGTTCATACAGTGAATAACTACGTTCATTTTCCCAGAATTCCCTGCATGACACTTATTTAGTAATAACATCGAGATATTGTTCGTCAGTCAAACTGTAACAAAATGAAAGTTCGTTTTGTATATTATGCGCACAGTTAAAGGGACAGTTCACCTAAAAATTTTAATTCTGTCATCTCATCTTGTTTCAAACCATTAGGAGTTTCTTCCTTCTGTTGAACACAAAAGAAAATATTTAGAAAAATGTTGGAAACCTGAAACCATTGGCTTCCATAGTATTTGTTTTTCCTACTATGGAAATGAATGGTTACAGGTTTTCAACATTGTGTTCAACAGAAGAAAGAAACCACTAGAGGGTGAAATAAATACACACACTGACAATATTCAGAGTATTTATTTATTTATTTTTGCTTTTTTTGTGGGATATATTTATAATTTATAGTTATGTGTTTGAGTAAAGTAACATTTTTGTTTTATTTTGTAAACTACCGAAGAGATTTCTTCCAAATTTAGCATAAATACGTTGTCATTTACGCTGTAAAAATGCTATGCTAAAAATTCCGTAACCTGTTTAACGGTAAGTTTATACAGTATATTAATTTTCCCAGAAATCCCTGCATGACGCTTCACCTCTTATGCATTTTGCTGACAGTAAGCAATTATTTAGTAATAACATCCAGATATCATTTGTCAAACTGTAACAAAATGAAAGTAAATGTTTTAATTATGCGCACAGTTAAAGGGACAGTTCACCCCAAAAAAAATTAATTCTGTCATCGTTTATCCATCTTGTTTCAAACCATTAGGAGTTTCTTTCAAAAAAGAAGATATTTATAAAAATGTTGGAAATCTGTGACAATTGGCTTCCATAGTATTTGTTTTTCCTACTACTGAAAATGAATGGTTACAGGTTTTCAACATTGTGTTCAACAGAAGAAAGAAACTCGTAAGGGTTTGTAACCACTTGAGGGTGAAAAAAATAGTGAGTAAATTTTCATTTTGGGGGGGGGGTGAACTATCCCTCAGGCTGCATTGGCGGCTCTTCACTGGAAATGAAATGAATGATGGCCATCCCGACGGCAGATCCTTTATGAGGATCTATGACCATGTTTTGGAGGACGAAAACAATGGCAGAATCCGGTTTGTATTGATCAGCGAGTCCTGCGCCTGCGGTTCTCCTGTTAGTGGCTTTCAGGACGGCAATTTGTCACGGCGTTAATGCGGAGGAACGACGGCTTTCTGTCAGACCTCTCATTTCTGCCGGCGGAAACTTAACTTCAGCCTTAAAGGGACAGTTCGCCCTAAAAACGAGAAGTCTGTCATCATTTAATCATCCACCACTTGCTCCAAACATGTTCTGAGTTTCTTTCTGTTGAACACAAATGAAGATACTGAAGATTTCTGGATTAAAAACAGCCACTACATATTTCCATCCACCTATTTTATGTGTTTTGCAGTAAAAATGCTTAATGGTAACGCCAAGATGCGCATACATTTTGAGAATGTGCAAAAAGAAAACATGCATAAAGCTCACAGAAGTCCTTTTAACACCAAATTTCAGTATTATTTCAAAAATCCCTGTCAAAAAGGACTTTGTAGTAAATCTTCCCAATTTTTTCCTCAATGTTGCAATATTTTTGAACAATAATCATGCTTTTGTGGTTTGTCTCACTAGATTTCAATGGTTCCGCTTAAAATGTTATGTTTATTCTGTCACAAGTACAGCAATCTATATAAAGACTTTATGTTCATAATAATTGAGATGGGCCTCACATTGGCGCAGTGGGTAGCATGTTCGCCTCACAGCAAGAAGGTCGCTGATCGCTGGTTCGAGCCTCGGCTGGGTCAGTTGGCGTTTCTGTGTGGAGTTTGCATGTTCTCCCTGTGTTGGCGTGGGTTTCCTCCGGGTGCTCCGGTTTCCCCCACAAGTCCAAAGACATGCAGTATAGGTGAATTGGGTAAGCTAAAATTGTCCGTAGTGTATGTGTGTGAATGAGAGTGTATGGATGGCATCCGCTGCGTAAAACATATGCTGGATAAGTTGGCGGTTCATTCTGCTGTGGTGACCCCAGATTAATAAAGGGACTAAGCCGAAATGAAAATGAATGAATGAATGCTGGGACTGAAAGAGAGACAAGCACAGGACCATAAGAGAGTAAATATCATGTATATAAGTGAAACTATGGGTCTAAAAAAGTGCTTGATTTGGGGGTTTGACCTGGTGTGAGTAGAAAGGGCAAGTCTCTGATCCTTTGAGATGCCTCAAGAACCGCCGGTATAAAGAAATTCACAAAACGTGTCCAACAAACATGGTTTGAGACATGGATACTTAGGTTCCCGGGTGTATGTAAGGGATGCACCCCAGTTACCTTGTTTTACATCCCATGAAACAACTCTGTACTTCACATCCCAGTAGAGGTGGGAGTAAAATTTGAGCCAGATCCCGTGCCTGGTGACTACCTGCACGTGTGAGAATAAGAATGATTGCGAAGGAAATACAGCTAGCAAAGCTGTGAGGGTTTATGCAGACATTGCCTATGTTTAACTATGGGTTCACACCATGGGTTTCCCCTCACATGCATTTCGCCCCATTTGTGCTGCATGGCAATAATTCACCTCCCTTGGGTTTGCCTTGACTTTGTATGTAACCTACTCACACAAATAGGTTACTTAATTCCACGTTTGGTGTGAACTCAGCAATAGATGCGCTTTCACCATATAGTAACGTCATGTTTTGGGAAAAACTGAAAGCGCTCAGTTGGCTTTTGACCACAGCGGTTTGATAGTTTTGTTCTGGAAATGACCCATTTACAAACTCAGGGTCTGAATTAAACCCCGTGGCTCCTGAAAATGATGAACACTAGTCTTGATCCTGGACTCCAAGATTTGCACTCTTTTCAAAACAGAGTCAAATTTGGACTTGGTCTCAGGACAGGTCTTTAAAAGTTGTCTTATAACAGTTGGCCTCTAAATATTAGAGGTGAGAATCCCTACAGTGATACGATATTATCACAATACTGTTTACATATTACTGCAATCTTAAATATATTGCGAAATTCTTTGATATATTACAATTTATTACCTTTTCCCGACTTCAAATGATGTCCCCAAAGAACAACAGATATTATACAAAGTTCATCTATCTCACTAAAAGTTTATTGCTGCAGTGCAAAGTGGGATCGTCAATTGTATGGATCTTTCCGCAATGTCACCATGTTTATTTTACAAACTTACTGCATACTTACTCCAAAAAAAAACCTCAAAACCACTAGTAAACAGTAAAAATGCATTGTAATTGTCAACCGAATAGCATAAAACATTGGTGATATATAATGATATATTGCAATACTATGAAATATAACAATACTATACTGTTTCAATACTTTCTGAGATCTCTACTAAACATGGAAGCAAGACACTTCCCATGTCTTGCATTTATTGACCGTATTGGGAACTGCCCCAAAACACCAAAGATAGAGCCATCGTGTAATCGAAAATCTTCCCGCAAGCGCCTCTCGAGCGTGAACTCCAAGGACACCGGTAGTAGTAAATTCAATATGGTGTTTGAGATGCCACCGCAGATCAATAATAATTAGGTGCCTATTTCTTGCAGATAAAAGCCGGATCTGATCAGTAGCGGTAATTAGGGTACAAACGCTTCCTGCCAGCAGGAGTATCTTCACACCCCAGTAACCCCACCAGATCAAGCTGACAGTAACACTATCTGGCAACCAAAAGTTGCAGAAGCTGGATTCGATCTGGAACTGTCTGGGGAAGACGGCAAGTATTGATGAAAATCACACCAGGGCAACAGAAGTCAAGCCAAATCTCTGGGTATTCGACCTGGTGTGAGTAGAGGTAGGTCTCTAGTCGTTTGAGATTCCTCAAGAACCGCCGGTATAAAGAAATTAACAAAAAGTGTCCAACAAGCATGGTTTGAGACATGGATACTTGGGTTCCAGGGTGTATGTAAGGGATGCACCCCAGTTACCTTATTTTACGACCCATGAAACAAATCTGTACCTCACTTCCCAGTAGAGGTGGGAGGAAAAGAAATACAATTCATCTATGAACCGTGATTCTTTCTCCAAATATCTAGAATCAATTCTGCACCTAATTTAGAAACAGAAACAGCTAAAGCTAGAAACACGACAATAATAAGCATTGACAGGCGCATCCAAGTATGCTACTGAATTGGCTTCATTGGGAGAGAGATGACCCAACTTAAGACTTTTACCGGTCCTGTGAAGGGATTTGAAACGTGCATGTTTTTTCGATGCGTGACATAATTTGAACCCAAATATGAAGTCAGGGTGGGACATTAAAAAAATAGCCCCCTTAAAAAAACAAGGTAGACACTAGGAAGATACTAGAGAGCCTTGGATTGGTCTGAATATTTGATACGAATCTGAAGTATGAGGTGATGTCAAAAAAAGAATTGCTGAAGTGAATAGGCAGAAGTGACGGGGCACACTAGATTATCCTTATATAATCAGACATCCAGATATCCTTAAGACTAATTATACTGATACTAACATACTAACACCTAAAAAAAACAACTTTATTTTGATTGCAAGGAGACTCACAGAAATCAGACACTACAATTCTGGTTAAAATGCAAAGTTGGAAGCGTTTAAACCGCTAAAGAAATATGAAGAAATGTAGGTCAAGGATCGTTTTTGGAATTGGATCGTGACTCCCAGAATTGAGATCGGATCCGAAAGATTCCCATCTTACTTCCCAAATGCAGTCTCTCTCTACAGTTCCACGACACACACAAAACCCCCTACCTGCCAAACGGCATCGATGCCACAGGCAGCGTTAAGATTTTATTTGTCATCATCTTGAAGAGTACAGGAACAAGAAAAACAAGCAATAAGACTCAATGCTATCCCCTCGGCTGCGGCGCTCCCTTTCACAGCGATTATTTCCGGCAGCGTGCGCACCACTTTGGGCCACTCCGCAATCTTTAAGAATCTGACACTAGATCTCAGGAGGAGGCGAGAATTATGACTTTGATGGGAGGAGAGTTGGAGGCGAATGAAGTTAATTTCACAGTGGCTGAACAGAGGGTTAGGCAAACAGCTACCACACACACACACACACACTTTAACATACTGTAATTACCAGAAAAGTAAAACGGATTCAATTTCAAAAAAGCGGAAGGGGGTGTTTTTGGTGGGGAGGACGAGCGCACGCATAGTTGCATTAAGCCGAGTTGATGGGTGAGTAAATTTTCTCCTCTTTCCTTTTTTTTTTTTTCTCTCTCTCTCTCTCTCTCTCTCTCTCTCTCTCTCTCTCTCTCTCTCTCTCTCTCTCTCCAAGTCTTGCCGTTTATGCGGGAGAAGCGGCGGAAAGTTAACTTGAGATAAGGCCTCCAGAGAGCGAGGGAAAGAGAGAATGCTTAGCTAGAGACATCAAGAGCTAAGACTTCAGAGAGAGATACGAGGACACAGAAGAAATGGAGACGGAAAGATACTCAAGAGAGCAAGCAAGACTTACGCAAGACCTCTCCGAGAATCACGGTTTTACAGTCGTATCCATTTGGACACCTGTGCACCCCCAAACTTGCTGTGACCCTTTTACATGGTTCACGTCAATGCAATTCCAGAGGGGACGAGCGTCGAGCAATTGCATTAAATCTAGCCCTAATGCAACTTTTAAAAACAGGACTCCTTGATGGTACTGCTTCCATTTGCATTCACTATTGAGGGTTCCCACGTCTCTTGATTAGGGATTAGACTTGAAATGCGTTTCACTCAAGCACTTCTACATTAAGATTCTCACCGTTTCACAGTTCCAGGACCTTTTTCTATCCTGGAAAACATTCGCTTTAAAGTTCTCTGATGTTTCTGTGATGGTGGGACCCCTGCTGTTTACCGCGTATGCTCCTGACTTTCTAAAATAATAAAACCTTCTCTTTCATGATGCAATCGATTATGCTTTTCAAGCCACGAGTGACGCATTTGTTGAAGCTCCATGCCCGGCGCTTTAAAGTTCCCACAAAGATGCGACATTGACATCTTTACCCCTTCATGGTCCCACTTAAGTTCACTTCACTACATTGCCATTAAATCCTAATCTAATCATGACAAATCATATATCATTGGACAAGACTTCTAAATGCATATTTTGCAATGTTTTGGAAGAGTATTAGATCAAAACCTATTTACTGTCACCCTACAATCTGTGGGACTATTTGCAGTTGCATATTTAAACCATAAACAAAGCAATCATAACACCTCAAAGCACTCACAGTACAAGTGTACAGTGCCAAAGCCCAATCGAACAGAGCTCTGGCACACCTCTTCCAACCGGGCCAGGGCCGGCCAACTAAACCGCGCCTTGGCCCAATTCGGAGCACTCACACTTGTCAAATGAACCAGTAAATGGGGGTCAAACGTGCCTGGGCACGGTTAAGATAGCCTAGTGCGTGTACACCCTTACTGAATGCTAATTTATATTCGTTAACATGTTTAGCTTTTATCTTCATTCAATGTTAGCCTAAAACTGGTAAAATACATATTTTAATGCAGTGGTCACCAAACTTGTTCCTGGAGGGCCGGTGTCCTGCAGATTTTAGCTCCAAACACACCTGAACAAGCTAATCAAGGTCTTACTAGGTATACTTGAAACACCCAGGCAGGTGTGTTGAGGCATGTTGGAGCTAAACCCTGCAGGGACAGCGGCCCTACAGGACCGAGATTGGTGACCCCTGCTTTAATGTAATATAATTAAATATACATTTACAGTCTTACTATTTTCATAAACCTAAAGGCACTTAACTTTTGTTTTAACTTTTAACTTTTTTTTTGTTTTACTTCAGTAACAACCTGAGAAATGTCTTTTTTAAAATGAGATCAGGCTTAAATATATGCACTAAAGCCATTTTTTAAGAAGTGTACTCTGATTAAAGCACATGAAGAGTTCAGATGCAAAAACCTCTTAAGTGCCGTCCTATAAAATGTTCCTATAAAATATGCATTTTTCTCAGCCTCCTATGTTTATGCTCAGTTATTTCACTTTAAATGCAATGAAAATAACCTGCTTCTTGCCATAAGAGTAAAATGACTGAAACGACACACAACAGCCAGAGAAAAATGCTAATTTTAGATGAAAATGTCAGACAACGCCTAGAAGTTTTTTAATCTAAACTCATCACATGTAGCTATAACGTACCTAAAAAGTCTAAATAAAGCAGGTTTTACCTTAAAACAAGCAATATAATGTAGTTTTCACTTTGAAATAAGACCATTTTGCTTGTTTTAAAAGAAAAACTCACTTAATTTGGACATTTTATTTCTAAAAACAAGAACATAATTTTTGCTTGTCTAGAAAATACTTCTCGATATATGAATATTTCGGTATTTGGACTAGGAACAAGACAAAAACTCCAAGTAAGAAGAGTATTTTTTACAGTGTAATGCAGTGCTGTTTAACGCAAAAGTTTTATCATTTATTAGTCTTATTTTAATATTAAACAGGAAGACGTTCAAGCAGAAATATTAGTTTCACATATCAGACTTTAAATTATCAATTTAAAAAATAAGTAGCTGATTAAAGCCCATTTATCTCATTCAAGAGATGGTGTTCAACAGGGGTCAATCCTAGGCCCCTTACTTTTTCATTTGTACATGAATTCCCAGAAGTTTGTCCTTCAAAGAGTTTCATAAGTACGCAGATGATACTGTGATTTATGCACATGATAAAACAAAAGAACTGGTGACACAAATATAAATCACAATGCCAAAAAAAATCTTGGTTGAAGTGAAAGTGAAAGTAAATTGTTTGAATATTGCTAAATTGGCATCCGCTGCGTCAAACATATGCTGAATAAGTTGGCGGTTCATTGCGCTGTGGTGACCCCTGATTAACAAAGGGACTAAGCCGAAAAGAAAATGAATGAATATTGCTAAATTCACTCTATCAGAAAATATAAATAGTGAACTAACACATTTATCTTCAAGAGACTGTGCTACAGGTGTTCCACAGGGGTCAATCCTAGGCCCCTTACTTTTTAGTTTGTACATTAAATTCCAGATCTTTGTCTTTCACATATTCTGAAATGTACACAGACGACACTGTGATTTTTGCACATGATAAAACAAAAGAACAGGTGACACAAACATGTATCACCGCAATGACGAAAATCTTGGTTTAATTAGTTCCGTTTAACATAAAATGATCAGAAAAGTGTCTGTTTGGGTTTTTTTTCACATTTTCACATCTTTGTTCAACGAGTGAGCCCTTTTTTTCTCGAAATCCTTGATTGGCTACTGCGTTCCAGACTGATTAAAAAGACACGAGACACACACAGACTCGCTTTGTGTAACAACCCGAGATATACTGACAAAACAGCTGCACGTAATGAACGCCTCAGTCTGAGAACAACGGGAGCTTCTTCAAGACGACACAAGCCAAGGGCATCGGGGACTAGTGCGCAAGTATGCAAAACACACTTGCATCCTTCACAAAAAGGGAGGAGAAAAAAAATGTGCGCACGAGGGAGAAGATAAAACACGAGAGTTCTAAACGAAAAACTAGAAAGTGGAGAAAAAAATAAGTCTTTTGGCGAGCTTGCAAGTGGAAAAAGAAAACCAAAACCATGTTTATTTGAGCTCTTCCAGCACCAGAAACACACCCAGCGAGAAAATAGTGTATTCTCAACCTCAAAATACAGTATTAAAAGAGTCTGGCCTCAAGTACAGAGAGCAAAAGTTGAGGGAAACAAACAAACAAACAAACAAACAAACAGCATACCAAGCCATTTCAATGGGACTTAGCTTTCAGTTCAGGGATGTCGTGCTTGATTCACATGTCTTTAAGTGAGCTCATAATGGTCCCTTTAACTCACATTTATACAATGAACAAAAACATAGCGAACACTTCAACATATGATGCATATTTAAGCACACGATACACGGTTATCTCATTTACGTGCACTCCAGAGGATTCGGTGCGTCTGAAATGATTTGCTCCATTATGAAGAGCCCGTGTTTGTGTGCGTAAATGCATGCTGTAAGATACGGTGAGACAAAGCGTACAGGATTCATCTTTCTCGATGACATCATCCTGAACAGCTGATGGGAATGGCAACAGCTCCCCCGTGTGGTGGAAAGGGGGATTATAGTTGGTTTCAGTCATATAAGCCCACAGAGATGCTACAATACAGGCTGGTAGTGTAAAATAAGACCTGAGATTTGTTTTGGTCTTTAGGGGGCGGGGGTTAAATGTCGTTTTAAATTCAAAACAAGCATTAATGTTTAGATTTGGATTTTAAATGCAGTACGATTAATAAACCTAATGAGATTACAAGTATGTTTGGTTAAAATCTGCGTGATAAATTTGGAATATGTATTCAGTGAAGACCTGCATGTAATAGCTCCATCCCTGAACAAACACATCTGAACCAGTTAATCTATCTAATCTATCTAGTAAATATACTACAAACTTCCTGGCAGGTGTGTTGAAGTTGGAGCAAAACTCAGCAGGACAACGGCCCTCCAGGACCGAGTCTGGGCACCCCTGGTTTAGACTGTAATTTTAAATTCAATAATAGTAATATATTTTAGTATCAATTACTCATCTAGTCGATTTATCAATTAGACAATACAAAAATAGTAACTGAGGGAATTGCGGATTTTTTTTTATGCACAGAATAATTTATTGTCCTCTGTAATTTGGATTTCGCAAACAGCGTTCAACAGAAAAAGCTGCATGTTATTTAATTAGATCAAATCTGTTAAAATTAGATGGGGTGGTTGTTCGAAGTGTTACTCAATTTACAAAAGAGATTTGATACATTAAATCATAATATCTTATTAGTTAAATCATCATATCTTTATTTTTCAGAACATATTTTGAAACTGATTGAGTCTTATCTTACATCAAGGAAACAGTGGATTCAGATTAAAATATATTTATGTTCTTCAGGGGTTCCACAGGGGTCGATCCTAGGACCCTTGAACCTTGTACACGAATTTCCAGATGTTTGTCGTACACCGATGATACTGTTATTCTGAGAAATCTGCAAATATAACTGCAAAAAATGCTTTTCTTTCTAGTTTTTGTCTTGATTCTAGTCCAAATATCTAAAATGTATTAAATGAAGCAGCATTTTGCAGAGAAGTAAAAAATATTGTCTTGTTTTCAGAAATAATAGGTGAAAATTAAGCAAGTTTTTCCTTAAAACAAGCTAAATAATCTAGTTTTTGCTTTGAAATAAGATTCATTCATTCATTCTCCTTCGGCTCATTCCCTTTATTCATGAGGGGTCGCCACAGCGGAATGAACCGCCAACTTATCCAGCATATGTTTTACACAGTGGATGCCCTTCCAGCTGCAACCCAGTACTGGGAAACATCCATATGCTCTCATCCACACACATACACTACGGCCAATTTAGTTCATCCAATTAATAGAAATTAATCACCACAGTGACAAAAATCTTGGTGTTATTAGTGCCAATTACCATAAAATGTTCAGAAAAGTGCCTGTATTTATTTTAATATTAAAAAGGAGGAAGATGTTTAAGCAGAAATATTAGTTTGTAATATCATATTTCAAATGATCAGATTTAATAAAACTAAATTCACTTCATTATAAAATATGAATAGTGAACTAAAACACATTTATCTTCTTCAAGAGACTGTGCTACAGGTGTTCCACAGGGGTCAATCCTAGGCCCCTTCCTTTTTAGTTTGCACATTAGAGTTGTTTGTCTTTTAGATATTATCAAATGTACACAGATGACACTGTGATTTATGTGAAGGATAAAACAAAAGAACTGGTGGCACAAAAATACATCACCACAATGACGAAAATCTTGGTTTAAGTGAAAGTGAAAGTCAATTGTTTAATATCGTTTAACCAGTGCAGTTTAACACAAATACAGGCATTATTCTGAACATGTTATTTTAATCTTAAAAAGGAGGAAGAATTTCAAGCAGAAGTATTATTATTAATATATAAAATGATCAGAGTTCATAAAACTAAATGCACTTTATTAAACCCCATTTATCTCATTCAAGAGATTGTGCTACGGGAGTTCCACAGGGCTCAACCTTAGGACCCTTACTTTTTAGCTTGAACATTTTTAGGTTGTACATTATCAGATTTAATTAAACTAAATGTAATTTATTATATATAATAAGTAGCTCACCAGGACTTTGGTTTCCCGAAATGCAGGTAGTTGATGCTGTAGAGGTCCATGTCCTCCGTGTGCCAGGCGAAGGTGGTTTTCCACATGCCGAAGTACAGGTACGGTGTGTTCACACCTTCGATGACGATCCCGCACTCCTGCTCCACCATGTCCAGAAGAGTGTTCAGGTGGCCAATGTTCCACTCCGAAATGTCCTTTAACGGGGAAAAACATGTTTATATGACTTGGAGGATATTTAAAAAACATTGTGTTCTCCATTCATCTAAACAACAGTGTTTTGAGGACTTTAAAATCAGAAACACACACAAAAAAGCATAACATTTTGTCTTTTTTTATTTATTTTTTTATCCAGAAATGTTGCAAATGGTTTCTAAATATAAAAATATCTAAATAAAATTAATAATAATAATAATAATAATAATAATAATAATAAATAATGTAGTGGGTAACATTTTCCAATAAGTTCTCTACATTAATTATTGTGGAAAAAACATGAACAATACTTATAAGAAACTGAATTTAATAATGTTTTAATGGAGCAATGTTCATTTCTGATTTCTTTAGTTTGTAAATAATAAATCAATACATTAATAAAACAAAAAGACTATAGTAATTTATAGTAAATACTGTAGTGTTTTTGAACCATACTATTAGGAAAATGTATTATACTGTATATAATGTAGTATTTACAACAATTTGTTAATGAATACTCATAATGTAGTATTAACCATAGTGAACTGATAAACTGTAATACCGTAGTATATTTTAGTTTACTTCATTGTAGTATAATATACACTACAGTTTAGAGGTGTAAACCTACACTGGTCTCATGGTTCGGTTACGATTATCATGCCATCGATTTGGTTAAATTCAATATCCTAGTGCATCACTGTGCATTGACGATGCTTTCCATACACAATTTTCTTCACAGCACAACAATTCTTGTATTAAAATGTGTATATATATAAAAAAAAAAATATATATATATATATATATATATATATATATATACATACTATTTGTAATACAAATGTGTCCTTTAATACAAACAGTCAAATATATGAACTCTACCTTTAAAACATGCACAGAACAACATGAGCATTTATAGCAAATAAACAAATATCCCGCTCGCTTTCTGAGCCTTGTCTAGCAAGTTCTTTCTTACACCACTATGATTGATCACGCGATCAACAGAAAGGACTGCGATTGGCTCTAACGCTCTGGCGCTGTTCACCAATGAGTGACACTGATTAACGGCAGCGGCAATCACAGCTGATGCATGATAGACGCGGTGGAGAAAAACCTGCTAACTAAAACTAAAAGCCGAGAGGAGAGGCAACTTTACTTCACGACAGCAGGTCAAATGTCCACAGTGAGAGACAGAGAAATGGAGTTTACTTTCAGTTTCTCCATAACAGTGAATCAGGGGCTTCTGCTGTAAGTGTCAGTGAAAGACTGTCCAGCAAACACACACGCAGTGAATTGTGCACAGCGTCTGCGTTTTTAAGTAGTTGGAGCATTTTAATTACTCGCCTCCCTCACCATAGTAAGCTACCGCATTATAGCGTATATGAGATAAACGACGTCAGTACACAATAACCGGTTATGATTATTACTGAACCGATACCGAATCTTCCGCGTCTGCATCGCAGCGCACCAAAGAAACAATTATTTTTGACACCCCTACTACAATTGTAGAAAACAACAGTATAGGGTCATTTGTTTATATTATTATAGTTATGTTACCATAGCAACTATAAAATCACTACAACAGATTAAGGGGCCGATTCCGAGCGGAATCATTAAAAGTCAAAGCAAATGGAGTAAAAGTTGACTAACCGGGTCGTAAAGTGACCCACTGATGTCGGCGCCATATATAGGAGACACAAATGTCAGGTTTTTCCAGTATTTCCTTTCCAGGTCGTCAAAGTCCTTGTGTTGAGGAGTGTTGTACCTGCAATCAGACAAGAAATGTGAATGACGCTCGACAGATCAAAGAGGAACTGCCTAAAGCGAAAGTGCGGCCTTACATCTATATTAAAACATCTCCTCTCTGTTATTGAACATATTTCTGAAAGCAACACTGTGTGCTTTGTATAAGCCAAAAACGAACGATTTAATTCGATTTATGATTATAGGAACTATACTCTCATATCAGCACCTGAAAATTTCGCAACCATTGAAATGTGTTTATTTATTGGTTTATTTGACATGGACTTCAAAATTACAACCCAAGGCATATGTTTAAGCGTTTTAGCAGACTTGCTAATTCTCAACACCTTTGTAAGACATTATTCATAACTATTTGCAGGCGCTGTTTACTATCATTGCCCCTACTGCAGCCATGGTACTGCAGCAAATTTCCTTAAGTTTATGACGCCAGAATGAGAGTATTAGTTCCCAGACATATCGACCAGGGGTGTGTTTCCCAAACAACAACATAACTCGCGGATCAACTATCATAGTACGATGCATCATTTGGAAAAAGAACGATGTAGTGACGAGTGTTTTCCAAAACCGTAGTTGCTTTGTCGCACATCCATCGTTTGAACCACCTTAGCTATAACGTAAGACGTCCATAATGATGCTCTAAATGGGGCGGAGTAACAACTTCTTTCGAGAAAAAAAGAAAACAATTGTTTGTGCAAATTATATTGTTTTACACGCACAAACATTTAAAAAATTTATATTATTTTTAGTAAAAACATGCACTCGTTTTACATATTCATTGAAATATATGTAAACGGCACATATAGGGCCTATGTTTCCTGTACGACTATTATTGAGGACGTTCCATATTCCATTCGAAAACATAATACCACTTACAAAAAGCTAACACGTAATCTAATCTCATATATAAAGCATATAAATCGTTAATGGTTGTAATTTACAGTGGGCTATTTATTAAGAAATAGAAAAAAATCCTACTTATTAATAATAATAATTATTATTAATTTATTATTATTATTATTATTATTAAGTAGAATATATATATATATATATATATATATATAAATATATATATATATTTT
>CAIGQW010051716.1:0-10868 GCA_903798125.1 Danio choprae
TCGTTTCTAGTCCAAATATCCAGAAATTCCTTTAGATCAAGTAAAAATGTTGTTTTGTTTTTACCTTCTGAAGAAATAAGGCAAAATTAAGTGTTTTTCCTTACCCCGTCGGCAGATAATTTAGCTTGGTTTATGTAAAATAATCTTATTTTCCCTTTAAAATGTGGATATTTGGACTAGAAATTAATTAAGAAATGCATTAATTGTATAAATTCTATATATAAAAAATAAATAAATGTAATGTAATCTTTGTTACGCCTCTAAACATCATACATTTTTGTGCACAAATGTTTTCAACTCTTGAAATTCTCAGTCATTTGCCTTAAAAACACATGCAAATGATAAACCTTCACTCTATTGTGGTTGAGCTTAGCAGTGACTGTAAATCTCATGTGTTCTGTATTATATCTTGCTATGTGAATATTGCAGATGCGCACATTGAGATATTGATGCTGAAACCATATATTGTGCAGCCGTACTGTGGATAAAAAAAATACAGTTTGTACACTAGGAAAACAATGGATATCTATGGAATGTCCTCACAATTCACAAAAAAAAAGCGTGTGTTTGTGTGTGTTTGTGTGTGTTTTTGTGTGTTTGTGTGTGTTTGTGTGTGTTTGTGTGTGTGTGTTTTAGGGCTGTATGTCAGTGTTATTTTAGTATCATTTTAGTTGAATATATTAATGCATTAAATTGAATGTGAACTGAAAAATCACATCTAATGTCAAATTTTAAGTTTTTAAAATTAATTAATTTGTTGTATAATCTCTTAATTATGAAGTTGTTATTCATATTTAATATAAAAAATTTTTTATTGATCTTGCCATTAACCATAAGTTGCTGATGTGGCGATCAATAAGCAAACAAACAAACAAACACACAAGCATCAAATTAATATATAATGTATTTGTGTTTTGTGCATTAAAATTTAAACAAGTCAGTCAGTCCCTCCAAGAGTTTGCAGGGACATTTTATTATTTGTGTGTGTAATGTATTTCTATAAAAATGTAAACGGAAATATATATATATATATATATATATATATATATATATGAGATGGGTAGATGCATATATTTATATATTGCCATTTACATTTTTATAGAAATACATTTTAACAATGGTGCTAATAAATTAAGGCGATAATATTATCAGGAAATATTTATGTAATTGCAATTATTAACATCATTTTATCTTAATGCTTATACAATGCCTGCCTACGTCAACGGAGAGACAATTTGATCATTCTGCTGTAAGATTTTAATTTAAACATGGTTTTAAAAATAAGGTCAATTCTTCTCTTCATACTGACTTTAAGCCCTAAAATATAAACAAAAAGGCAATATTATTCGTCCTACTATGAAACTTTTTCAATATTTCCCAAGTGATGTTTAACAGGACATTTACGCAGTGTTGTCTATTATATCTTCTTATTTTGGACACACTTTACTGTAAGGTTGCATTAAAGGTGCACTATGTAAGTTTGACACCCAGTGGTTGAACTAGGTATTGCATGCCTGATTCAAAACACACGTAACGGCAGGTTGCCAAATTGAGGGCATCAGCATATGAGTAATTTAGGATGTACATTTAATAATGTTAAAGAGGTTTAATATGTATTAATTAGATTATAAACCTTACCATTTTGTTGGAGTGCAGTAAGTGCACTATTCTGTGCTTCTAAATGGCTGTATTTAAATTTCTGCACATCACTGCAAATCTCATAGGACACGGGGTTACAATGGTCACCTAATGTTTATGTTCGTAATATTTATATTATTTGCTAATTAATAACTTCATGTGGAGCTCTGAATCTGCGTCTCATTTCGGAGTCTGTTACTGTCCACCGGAGGTCGCATTTCAGTCACGAACACCATGCTTTGAGAGCTTTCATGACTGACTGAATGAATGAAATGCGCGATTTTCCACCAAAGCAACCTGGGGTGCTGAAATATAATTGGCTAAAGTGGCAGTGGGCAGGTAAAAATAACCAAAACAAATACAGCAGATTTTCAAAGCAGAATATCTGACTTCAGCATTGTGTTTCAGATAAACAAGAATGTTCACTTGGCATGTGTCTGAAATGTCTGCTAACATATGATGTTATTTTTATGCTTTAGAAGAGTCAAAAACTTACATACAGCACCTTTAACTTGCAGTGCAATAACTAGTGTTAACAAGCATGAATTCTCATTTAATATGAACTATGATTTATAAATGCTGCACAAGTATTGTTTCTAATTAGTTTGTGTTAGTAAATACATTAACTAGTGAAACCCTATTGTAAAGTGTGACCCTTATGACTTTGGCTGAAATAAAGCAGTAAACGTATAAAATACATATAAAAACCTTCTGTGGTCAATAATATTAGCCCCCTTAAGTAATTATTTTATTGATTCTCTGCTGAACAAACCACTGTGGTCCAATTACTTGCCTAATTAACCTAGTTATGTCTTTAAATTGCACTAAGCTAAATACTAATATCTTGTCCAGTGTTTCTCAACCACGTTCCTGGAGAACCACCAATACTGCATGTTTTGGATGTCTCCTTTATCTGTCATACCCATTACAGCTCTTTCAGTCTCTGCCAATGAGCTGATGATCTGAACCACGTGTGTTTGGTTAAGGAGACACGGAAAATGTGCAGTGCTGGTGGTCCTCCAGGAACGTGGTTGAGAAACACTAGTACAATATTATGTACCGTCATCATGAATGAGATAAAATATATTATAGATTATCTGTTAAAACTATCATGTTTATAAACGTGTTGACAAAAATGAGGAACTTGGGAAATATTTGGAGAATAATTAAAGTTTCACAGAAGGGCGTACAATTTTGGGTCCGTGCGTGTGTGTGCGTGTGTGTGCGTGTGTGTGCGTGTGTGTGCGTGTGTGTGCGTGTGTGTGTGTGTGTGTGTGTGTGTTTGTATTTGTGCTGGGCTTGTGCACTGCTCACCAGCTCTACTGTTTCAGGACGCTCCTCTCTCTGACTGTACGGACTCTATTGATGGCATTGACCCTTCAGGAGGGTTTAGCCCTTCTAGGTCTATTCGAAAGGTACATGATACTGAAACATCTGAAAAACATCAAACCACACACCGTTTCAGTACTCCAGTGTTAAATCCAGATTAAAAATATGACATCCAGGGCCTTTTGCTTTAAAACACCAACAACATGAATCTTCAGCAGTTACTCCAGTAATCAGCTGTTACATAGATGAGTTTGTCATGAACAATAAAGAGCAGTGAGAAACTGAAAGTACATTTTAATCAATGTGTCGAACCTTGTGTGAATTTGTGAACATTGTACAGTGGTCCCTCGTTAATCGTGGGAGATACGTTCTAAAATTAACCCGCAATAGGCGAAATCCGTGAAGAAGTCCGCTTTATTTTTTACAGTTATTATAGATGTTTTTAAGGCTGTGAAACTCCTCACTACACACATTATACTTTTCTCAGACAGACATTAACATTTACACACTTTTCTCTCTTGTTTAAACACTCTCAAAGTTCAAACATTCATAGAAAAATGAGTCCAGCATTATAGAATGAAACCAAAGACCAAAACCTGCTGTCAGGCGCAAACATTCATCGCTGTCAGCAAAAGGTTCATAAAGCTTTTTAGCTTTAGTGCGGATAATGTTGGCATCCGGCGTAATGTACTTTATCCTGCAGTCACTGATGCACAAAGCTGAAGCAGACTTTATCCTTAAGGGGGTCACACACCTGATGCGCCACGCACATGACAGTTGAAAGTAACACACACCGGACGCGCACATTCACATGTTATTGAAAATGAAATTATTCAGATGTCGCTCTGTGGTGTGGCAGAAATATGAACAGTGTCCTGAGTCATAGCTGGGCACCACAGACAGCCGCCGACTGTGGCACCGGTGTGCATACCCTGATATAAACCTATGTTTACAATTCTAAAATATGTGGCGCTGCGTGAGATGTTGTGGTGCGGCGCATTCGGTGTGCGACTCCCTTTACAATGGTCTTACTGTGGACAGTTGCAACCCTTTTTGCATTCTTGTTGGAAGTCACACTGCTAGCGATTAGAAGATTTCTGTTAATTTGACTAGCTGAACGGATTGTGTACTGTACAGGAGACACGGAGGAGATTGATTGACAATGGCCTACAGCCAATGAGGACGCAGAACACAATGCACTGTAAAAAAATAAAATAAAGCTTATCAAATTGCACTGAAAGAATCCCCGAAACTGCGAGGCCGCGAAAGGTGAACTGCGTTATAGTGAGGGACCACTGTATTAGATTTTTAGGTCTCACTTTATATTAAGTGTCCTTAACTACTATGTACTTACATCAGAATATATATACAATGTACTTAATATGTTTATAATGTATTGAAGAACACTTGAGGTGGGATACGGGTCGGGTTAGGGGCAGGTTTGGTGGTATGGACGGGTTTAAGGGTGGGTTAAGGTGTAAGGGATGGTCAACAGTGTAATTACAAATGTACTTACAAAAATTAATTACAGATGTAATTACATGCAGGTATTAAATCAAGCTTAAGTAAAGTGTAAAAACGTGTTTACACAATAAGTACATTGTTTTAAATTACTAACTTCAGTGTAAGTACATATTAGTTAAGGACACTTAATATAAAGTGGAACCAATTTTTAATTAACTCCACAATCAAATGTGTACTTTCAGTTTTCACTTGCCTTCTTTCTTTATTTGTGATTGTGTATGTTTATGATGGGATTTAGAGTTTTGACTTGTTGGCTTTTATAATAAAAGGTGAATACAAGGTGAATGCATTACTGAAACAGCATCAATGTTATTAAACTGTTGTGGGATGATAATGATGAAGCTGTTTGAGTGCGTTTCCACTTATTCACCTAATCTAAAGGGGCAGTTCACTCAAAAATGCATATTTACTGCTCGAGTTTCTTTTTCTCTGATGAACCCCAAAGATAAACTGTAGAATAGAGATGAAGAGGTTGCATTATTCTCTCTTTTTTACATTTTTTTGGTTAGTGTGACCTGCATATACCAATTTTCAAAGATTCAGATTTTCCTTAATCGAATAAAGCATTAATTAAGAACATATACAAACAGAAAATATACTTTTTATTATAGATTTTTAATAATAAAAAATAAGGAATTACAGAATTATTTAACATGAATTGTACAATTATTTATAGATTTTTACACATATTAATATACATTTTATTCCCCCCAAACTGCAGCAAGACTAACAAAACTTGCTTCCACTATTTTTTACTTTCTTTTTTTCTTGCTTTACTTGAGTTCAAAGATTAATGTGTGTATGTATAGTTTTAATTTAATTTACACACTTAATTTTTGACCAATTTTAATATTTCATTTTACAATTCAATTTAATTACATTTTTATTTTTTTTTACAATACATTTAAGGTAGATAGTTCATGGAAATCCAGCTTTAAAATCTGTGAAAATCAGCATAAATTCAGGGTTTTACATTGTGCATAGAGTGGGAACCATTTTATTAACCTTTCTCTTTTGTTGTAGGCTTGTTTAAAGGTAAATTCTGTCAGTGCATTAAAGGGATATAAAAATTTACTTACCATTTACTCTCCCCCAAACATTTATTAACCTTAATCAGTGTCTGTCTTCTGTTGAACACCAAAGAAGTGACTTTAATAATAGTAAAACATCTACTATGGAAGTCAATGGTTACAGGTTTCCAGCATTTTTCAAAATATCTTCCTTGTGTTTAACAGAAGAAAGAAACTCAATGGTGAGGAAAGGGTGAATTGTCATATTTGGGTAAACTATCTCTTTAAAAGTGAAGCTGTTTTGTCCAACCAGGGGAGCTAGTGACCACATCCAAAGCCATCATTGAGGAAAAAGAGGGCATTAAAGGAATAGTTTACCCCAAAATAAAAACGTATTTACCATTTACTCTCCCTCAAACTGTTATTAACCTTCATGAGTGTATTTCTTCTCTTGAACACCAATGAAGATATATTGAAGAAAGCTGATAACCGGTAACCATTGACTTCAATAGTAGGAAAGCAAATGCTATGGAGCTCAGTGGATATGGCTTTACAACATTTTTCAAAATATCTTCTTTTGTGTTTAACAGAAGAAAGAAACTCATAAATGTTTAACACAAAAAATGGTGAGTAAATGGTAGAATTGTCATATTTGGGTAAACTATCCCTTTAAAAGTGTAGCTGTTTTGTCCAACCAGGGGAGCTAGTGACCGCATCCAAAGCCATCATTGAGGAAAAAGAGGGCATTTAAAGGGACAGTTCACACAAAAAAAATTTTACTTGCCATTCACTCTCCCTCAAACTGTTATTAACCTTTATGAGTGTATTTCTTCTCTTGAACACCAATAAAGATATATTGAAGAAAGTTGAAAACCGGTAACCATTGACTGCAATAGTAGGAAAGCAAATACTATGGAGCTCAGTGGATACGGCTTTACAACATTTTTCAAAGTATCTTCTTTTGTGTTCAACAGAAGAAAGGTTTGAAACGAGTAAAGGGTGAAGAAATGAAAATATATTGTTCATTTTTATGTGAACTACCCCTTTAAAAGTGTTGGTGTTTTGTCCAACAGGGGGAGCTAGTGACCGCATCCAAAGCCATCATTGAGAAAGAGTATCAACCTCGTGTGATCGTCAGTAAAACTGGACCAAACCCCTTCAACAAGCTGACGGACCAGGAGCTGGAGGAGTACCGCAAAGAGGTGGAGCTCAAGCAGAAAGGAGAAGAAGAAGGTAAGAACTGATCTCAGATCAACAGCTTTCTGTTTTTTCCAGCAGAAACTGATTTGGATGCCTAAAATGTCCTGTAATGCTGCTTTCAAGACCAGGTTTTTAGTTCTAAGTAGACACACACACTGAATCTGCACGCACAGCAGGATCTCCACAGATATTTGAGCTCCGCACTCAATCTATTCATTTACTTATGTAGATGTGTGTAAATATACAGTAGTCAACGTTTGAATCAAAGTCGTCCTAAAACTATTCAACAATTCTTGACCAAAGACAATGTTGAAAACTTTTGATGCACTTCAAATGTTGGCTACTGTATATTTATTCAGTTTAAATATTAATTTCAGTCATATTATTGAATAATATGCAAATGTGTATGTGATTTATATACAATATAGTTTGTAAAGTAGCATTTTCTATATTTTTAGTAGATGTATTGGCATCTGAGAATGGTAATATGAGAAATGCATTATTTACCAAACAAGTGGATGTAATTTTTGCTATTTTGCTATTTTAACCAAATTAATACAGTGTATATATAAAATATAGGTTACTATTGTGTAAGGAAGGGTATTTTTAACTACAGCGGTTCGAACTGTAGTTTGCCGAATGACTAAAAGGTTATCAGTATGGTGGTGAAAAACTGTACATTTCTAGTCAAACCATCCTTCTACAATCTTATACCAAAAGCGGAAATAAGGGCAACATTAATAGCTATAAATGTGGGAGAGCGCTGATGTTATGTGATTGTATTGTATTGCAATATGGGGCAATTAAGTGTTGATGTAAATCAAAAGTAATTCACAAATACTTGAAAATGAAATGATTTAATGACAGTAATTCTCTGTGGCTACAACTGAATTAGTTACACAATAACTGTATAAAATGATCAAACATGAAATGATGGAAAAACAAATGACATAAATTGTGCCCAACTTAAATGTAAAATAAAGTTACCTGAGAGAGGCAGAGACAGGGGAGGGATAGAGAGACAAAGAGAGTAGACCCTAAAGATAGCCTGATAGCAGTAGAGTAAGAGAAGATAGCCTCCAGAGCTGGAGGAACAGCCAGAAAAGCGCAGAGCAGGAAAAAAGAGACAGAGCAAAGTTTGCCAACCATTTTGTATCTTTCTTGACCATGTGACCAAAGCCCAAATGCTGAGACATTCAAACTGACCAATCAACATGTGACCACATCGTAAAACCACCAAAGTCCACACACCAGGCCCTGATCTTATCAGTATCTGCCTTTGGAATCTGTATGGACCTTCTTGGTGAAAAAGACATGTTTCGCCATATAAACAAATGCATATAATAATTTTCATTCTTATAATTGTAAGATATTGATATTGAAATAGCAGCAGTTGGTGCATACTTTCAATGACACCATCTAATCCTGTTTAAATGAAATAAGCCTGATCCCGAGCAGTTTGACTCCAATTCTCGGATTAGTTTTGAAGAATGAAACTATCCTGGATCGTGTCAAATAACCAAATCCAGTTAATTGAGTAATGCATGTACGATGGACGGACCCCAGGCTTTTAGTTATGAGTAAACCCAGACCAAATCTGGAAATCTGCAGATCTCCATAGATTTTTGAGCTCATCATTTAATCTATTTATTTACTTATGTAGATGTAAATATACAGTATGTTTGAAGCAAATCAAAACCCTTCATCAAAGTTGTCCTAAAACTATTCAGCAACACCCATGCTTGCCCTAGGACAATGGTGAAAAACTTTTGATCCACTTGAAATGTTGGCTACTGTATATTTATTCAGTTTTAATATGAATTTCAGTCTCATCATTGAATTAATAAGCAAATGTTTATGCAATTTATGTACAATATAGTTTGTAATGTAGCATGTTCAATTATTTTAGTAGGTATATTATATGAGATTTACATTATTTACCAAACAAGTGGATCTAATTGGATTTGCATTGTTAATGAAAGTTTTTATTTAATGTGTTTAGTTTTTAGTTACAATACTCTCAAATTAATTGCGCGGGAATGGCACAAAACGTAGTGTAGATTCTGTCTGGCTCTGCTGATTACTTATGCAGTCAGAATAAAACAATTATGCATTTAGAATAAATTAATAAAATCATTTTGTATACAGTGGGCAGTTAATTTATCCCAAAATTATGTTTAAAGTCGTCTTTGGTCACCAAGGCTGCATTTATCTAATAAAAAATCTACAGTAAAATGTGCAATGGTATTACAATTTAAAATAACTTATTTTTGTTTTTAAATATATACTTAAGTAGAACTAAATTGCATATAATTTAAAATGTGATTTATACATTTATGATTCAAGGCCTAGTTATTAGCATCATTACCATCATTACAGAAGTTTCCATGGTTTAACACAATGCCAGTGGCAGGACAAATACACAGATAATAAATGATTAAAACATTTATTAAATAGAAAATGAAAATATACCAATTGACAAATGTATGTATATGTATGTCTGACTATCATATGATCATTCAGAAATCATACGGATATGCTGATTTGATAATCAAGATAATGATCTGATTGTATAAATGCTGAGATTTCTGCTGCAGTTTATTCTTCAAGATTCTTCGATGAATAGATTGATTGATTTATTTAAGTCATATTTTGTATTATAAGTGTCACTTTAGATCAATGTAAATTTCCTTGCTTGGTAAAATATGTATTTCCCAATTTAAATGACTTAATCTTATAACTTTAGCGTATATGTAATGCATATCATTTAAAATAATAAAATTATTATAATAAGAGAATTACATTTTAATATAATAAAAATGAATGAGTCTTATTTATTTTAGCACATATATGAATGCAAGAATAAACAAACCGTTGAACCACTTTTATTGCACTGATTTTTTATTTTTTTATGTATTGCACATGAATCCTGTGAGCCCGCCAGCTCCCTCCGCAGGTCAGAAGAGAAACTGTTGTATTGCATTTAGCACAGGTCGAAGATTCATCCTTGGCCCCTGAAGACGTCCCGGCTCCGCTGAGCAGCACACATGAAACCCAGGAGCCGCAGGTCACCGCAGCCCCACCACCCTCCATTATCCCCAGCCGCGCCTCGGGGCAGGACAGCCCAGCCGATTACCCAGAATCCCCTCAGAAGGAGTTTCACTCGGCGGTGCTCAAAGCTCTGGGCTGTGAGACTGAAGCTGCAGGTATCACCTGCGGAGGACACACTTTTGTTGCTTTTAAACTGTATGTTACGGTTCGGTACGGCTCAATTTTAAGAGGTTTTCTCACTGGGCACTGTATGATAGTTGGCGTAACTGGTATTAAGCTGCAATACACCACGCAACAAGATAAAATCGGCCAAACCGGTTGTCTATTAAGATCAAGTGTTTTACCTGATCTCGCATTCGCCTGCTGCGCCTTGTGTTTTGACGGAGTGCTCTGTGCACCTGCAGTTAGAAAAGTGGTCATTTTAGAGCGCAGTGAATGGGAGAGTACGACAAATCATTTTTTGCAATCTTATTTACTGAAATAATAAAAAAAAAAACTTCACGATGGTGTCGTTATCAAGACTTTCAGAAAGAGGAAAAAAAATAGCATACAGAATGACCAGTAGGGGGAGCAAAACACTGTTTCGAGAGGTGCCTGTTAATGGTTTTTAAATAGTTTCCTATTGGGATCAAGTTTTTTGCCTGCTGTTTATGTGCAATGTGCGGATCTCTCATTCGCCTGCTGCGCCTCGTGTTTTGACGGAGTGCTCTGTGCGCCTGCAGTTAGAAAAAGTCATCAGTGCAGAAAAAGCACCTGAGCATCAAGACCGTTGATACAGTGGCTGTTAAGTCTGTAGTGTTTTAAGTCTCTTTTCTTGAAGTCGACAAAAATGCAGTGGGTTTTACCTTGTGTTTCAGGACTGAATGCGTGTCGACATCTAAACAAGCAACATCTAAACCTTCATTAGTGTTAAAAGTTCTTATTCTTTTGTTTCTGTGCTGTAGTTCATTATTTGTCTTAAATTTCTCTGCGCAAGTGCCTCTGCAGAAAGCCCTTATATGGAGCTGGTGTGGGCGTGTATTATGCAAATGACTAAAATCATACATGAGGACGCTTCAAATTCACTAACAGAATGAGTTCAAGACCAATCTCGTGTGTGCGCATGCTGTGAACATG
>CAIGQW010051720.1:15199-25598 GCA_903798125.1 Danio choprae
AATCGATTACAGAACTGTCCTATAATTGTTGTTTTGACGTGTTTTTTGATCCCAATGTTAGATGTCAATTTACACCATTAAAAGACCTAATTTACATATCAAAAATGCTAATTGACTTGATGTCAGTTGACTGCCTTGGTGTCAAAACACAAATTACATCAATAATCGTTTTTTGACACCAATTTTAGATGTCAATTTACACCATCAAAAGACAAGTAAAAAATGCTAATTGATTTGATGTCGGTTGACTACCTTGATCTCAAAATGACATCAAATTCATTCATTTTCATTTCGGCTTAGTCCCTTTATTAATCTGGGGTCGCCACAGCGGAATGAACCGCCAACTTATCCAGCATATGTTTTATGCAGCGGATGCCCTTCCAGCTGCAACCCATCTCTGGGAAACATCCATACACACCCATTCACACTCATACACTACGGACAATTTTAGCTTACCCAATTCACCTATAGCGCATGTCTTTGGACTTGTGGGGGAAACCGGAGCACCCGGAGGAAACCCACGCCAACACGGGGAGAACATGCAAACTCCACACAGAAACGTCAACTGACCCAGCCGAGGCTCGAACCAGCGATCAGCGACCTTCTTGCTGTGAGGCGAACGTGCTACCCACTGCGCCACTGTGAGGCCCATGACATCAAATTGACATCTAAAATTAGCATCAAAAATCGATTACAGAACTGTCCTATAATTGTTGTTTTGACGTGTTTTTTGATCCCAATGTTAGATGTCAATTTACACCATTAAAAGACCTAATTTACATATCAAAAATGCTAATTGATTTGATGTCAGTTGACTGCCTTGGTGTCAAAATGACATCAAATTGACATCTAAAAGTATCGTCAATAATCGATTACAGAACTATCCTGTAATCCTTTTTGACACTAATTTTAGATGTCAATGTTAGATGCTAATTTACGACATCAATAGTCAAGTAAAAAATGCTAATTGATTTGATGTCAGTTGACTGCCTTGATCTCAAAATGACATCAAATTGACATCTAAAATTAGCGTCAAAATCGATTACAGAACTGTCCTATAATTGTTGTTTTGACGTGTTTTTTGATCCCAATGTTAGATGTCAATTTACACCATCAAAAGACACGTCAAAAATGCTAATTGATTAGATGTGAATGCCTTGATGTGAAAACACAAAAAAATTTCAGGACTGTCCTGTAATCGTTTTTTGACACCAATTTTAGATGTCAATTTACAACATCGAGAGACACGTCAAAAATGCTAACTGACATCTAACATTGATGCCAAAAAATCTTTTCGACCTGTTTTTTGATGCAAGTCTACGGTAGAACCAAGTGAAGCCAATATATATTTTGATCTCCCCCTGGTGGCTGGCTTCAGTATAGGTCATAAAGCCTGTAAGTGAATTTGACGTGTCTCAAACTAAAAATCTAAGATGGTTTTCATAGTTTTGGAAGTTCTTTTCATACTGATTATTATTTAAGTGCTTGTTTAGATAAGTATGCTTTTAGTTAACTAGTTGATGCTATAAAATTGGGGTGTGGTGTCATTATTGTGCTGTTGGGATTGGGTATGTGGGAGTATGAATAGGACTTTGGTTTTGCATCTCCAGCTCCTGATCACTGCTGTGCAGACTTTGGCTCCAATTGACATCACCTGCGTAAGATGTTACAGCAGCCATCTTTGGGACATAATGGCTTCCCTTTATTTACACTTTACACTTCCTATCAAACTGATGTACATTTAAAGGTTTGGTAATACTTAGTTTAAGTCATAATTCATGCTGTTAACTACTGACTTATTACCTGTTTATTGTAGCAATATTAACTGTTTTTAGTAGTTATAAAGTATTATTTTATTCTACATCCCTAACCCTACACTAATACCTAAATCCAACTACTACTTTACTAACTATTAACAAACAGCTAATTAGCTCTTTAGGTAATGGTTTGTTAATAACATGAATTGTTACTTAAACTGAAGTGTTTTGATAAGTACGCTTTTAGTTAACATCGCGAAAGTGAAGCCAACGCATTATTATTGCCCCCTGGTGGCTGGCTGCAGTATAGCACATAAATTCACCCTCTCTATGTAAACAATACAGAACAAAAAAAGCCAAATGACACTTTTTTTATTATTACAGACTAGGCTACAAACAAGCAGGTAAATGCATCCTCCTCTCCTCCAAACTCAAAAATATTACAGCGCACAACATAATCAATAGCCTAGCGCTAGCTCCCAGCCTCCCACCTGTACCTCCTCTTTTAGACTCCCAAAATCTCATCAAACCTTTACCTCCAGCAACAAAGTATGATTTTATTCTACATCCCTAACCCTACACCAATACCTAAACCCAACTATGGCCTTACTAACTATTAATAAGCAGTTAATTAGTAGCTTATTGATCTAAAACGTTTAGGTAATGGTTTGTTAATAACATGAATTGTTACTTGAACTGAAGTGTTTTGATAAGTCTGCTTTTAGTTAACATCCCGAAAGTGAAGCCAACGCAGTATTATTGCCCCCTGGTGGCTGGCTGCAGTATAGCACATAAATTCACCCTCTCTATGTAAACAATTCAGAACAGAAGCCGAAATTAATTAGCAGTTTATTGAGCTAAAATTCTTAGTTAATAATTTGTTAATAGCATAAATTGTGACCTAAACGAAATTGTTTTTATAAGTATGCTAATTAGTAGTTCGTTTAGCTAAAACTCCCAGTTAATAAATTGTTAATAGCATGAATTGTGACTTAAACTAAACAATTACATTTGTTTTGATAAGTCTGCTTTTAGTTAAAATCCTAAAGTGAAGCCAACGCATTATTATTGCCCCCTGGTGGCTGGCTGCAGTATAGCACATAAATTCGCCCTCTCTACGTAAAATATTCAGAACAAAAAAAGCCAAATGACACTTTTTTTATTATTATTACAGGCTACAAACAAGCAAGTAAACATCCTGCTCTCCTCCAAAATCTAAAATATAACCGCACACAACAATACAAACTCACCAGCAAGCGCTAGCTCCCACCAACACCTCCTCCTTTACACTCACAAAATCCCATCAAACCTATACCTCCAGCAAAAACGTATGATTTTATCCTACATCCCTAACCCTACACCAATACCTAAACCCAACTACGACCTTACTAACTAATAATAAGCAGCTAATTAGCAGTTTGAGCTAAAATTCTTAGTTAATAATTTAATAGCATGAATTGTGACTTAAACTAAATTGTTTTTATAAGTATGCTAATTAGTAGTTCGTTTAGCTAAAACTCTTAGTTAATAATTTGTTAATAGCATGATTTATGACTTAAACTAAACAATTACATTTGTTTTGATAAGTATGCTTTTAGTTAAAATCCTAAAGTGAAGCCAACGCAGTATTATTGCCCTCTGGTGGCTGGCTGCAGTATAGCACATACATTCACCCACTCTACGTAAACAATTCAGACATGAGTCAAACCAAAAAACGAATTACACTTTTTTTATTATTACAGACTACAAACAAGCAGGTAAATACATCCTCCTCTTCTCCAAACTCAAAAATATTACAGCGCACAACATAATCAATAGCCTAGCGCTAGCTTCCGCTGACACCTCCTCTTTTAGACTCCCAAAATCCCATCAAACCTATACCTGAAAGTATGATTTTATTCTACATCCCTAACCCTACACCAATACCTAAACCCAACTACAACCTTACTAACTAATAATAAGCAGCTAATTAGCAGTTTATTGAGCTAAAACTCTTAAACTCTCAGCTAAAACTAAATTGTTTCGATAAGTATGCTAATTAGTAGTTCGTTGAGCTAAAAGTCTTAGGTAATGGTTTGTTAATAGCATGAATTGTGACTTATCAAAACAAATGTAATTGTTGAGTTTAAGTATGCTTTTAGTTACCATCCTAAAGTGAAGCCAAAACGGTATTATTGCCCCCTGGTGGCTGGCTGCAGTATAGCACATACATTCACCCACTCTACGTAAACAATTCAGAACAAAAAAAACCCAAATGACACTTTTTTTTATTATCACAGACTACAAACAAGCACGTTAATGCATCCTGCTCTCTTCCAAACTACAACGCACAACATAATCAATACACCCTCTGTTCATGTAGCACCAGCTCCCACCAACACCTCCTCTTTTAGACTCCCAAAATCCCATCAAACCTTTACCTCTAGCAGCCTTTGACCTGACGTCGGCTAGGGTCAGAGGCCACATGTCCTTTTTTTCGACGATTTGATTGGACATTGTTCTAATTACCGCTTTGTCATTGACATAGCACCCCGTCTCAAGCGTTCGCTAGCCTTGTACAGGCATCATTTTAACCTTCCCCCCCCGCCTCCCGTCCACCAAATACCTGCAGAGGCCGTCCTAACGAGATGTCAGCCCGCTATGAATCCTAATTTAGCTGGGGCCAGTCTATATCAGTTATTTGCACAGGATCATCAGCCTGCCGAGAGGCCATGTAGCAGCCCGCCGCCACTGATTATGAGTAAATTACTTGTTTTCTTCTCATTTTCGGCTCTTCGGCAGCACCATTACAGGGCCAAATCCCAAACGGGCACTACGCAAAGGTTAATAATCCTGTTAATTAATGAACAAACCCCGATATCGAGCATAACACATAATCGCTGAAGGATTACAACCCAAATTAGTAGAGTTGCAGCAATTAGACTGATGATTAACTCTTTTAAGTGTGAGACTAAGAGCCTGTGGGTTGTAAAAACTGGTAGTGTTGTTGAGGAAATGTTAGCGTGCGCATTAGCCGTGGTGCGCGCCGCGGTGAGCGCACCCGGGGTGGCTGTGAAACGCGTGGTCCCATCGGGGGAGGACCGCAACAGCTGGTCCCGCTCCTAGCCTGGTGCTTCGCGCAAAATGATCTCTCCATCAGCACTGCGTTCGCATCTGTATTCATCCACCAGTCCTATCAATAAACAGACCGCTGACAATTAGCCGGATCCAACGGGAGGCCAAAACCTCTATCTATTAAAAAAAAATAACTCCAGCCAACGCTTTAATCACCGCTAATCAATAAAACGCCTTCAGAATTGTTAATGATTTTTACAAATGTACAAGTACAAATGAAATCAAAACTAACCGTATTGATTTTGTTAGCTCACATTGCTAGCTTTGTGCTGAACAGCTCATGCATGTCCTTTAAAAACAAATTGGTTGCCTTTGTAATCGTTAATTAAAATCTGAAAATGCACTTCTTGATCTAGTTAAATTCTCAGATTATGTCTGTTTGAGGTAGTGGGCGTGGCTAACATATTTAACCACGCCTCTCCAGCTGTCAGTGTTGACAACAAACAGAAATGGTGAGGAGGAGGAGGAGGAGTCTGTTAGGTTGTAATAACCCTCCCCAAACCCTTTTCCCCATCTTTCTGAATGAAACGCCTACTTTACTACATCCAATCAGCTTGCAGTAGAAAAACCAAGCCACGCCCACTGCTTTCATTTTTAATATTCCATTTCTCTAGGACCTGCGCTGCAATTAACTATTTATGTTAATTTTTCTAATCCCAAACAATGAGTCAAGTCTTGCAACCATTGTTTAAAAGGAGGGCTTTCTGTATTTGTGTTAATGAAACTACTATTCGTGTCGGCGAGATGCGGCTTTCCATTAATATCGGCGGGAGTCCTGATATCCTCTCGGCGTTTCTGTAATTGCATCTTGTCACCTGCAGAGGGAGGCGAGGATGCCGGTTAGAAAGCTAGAGTTGAAATCTCTTCCCCTGACAATTATGGTGGAGCAAATTACCAGGTAAGGCAATATCTAAACTGTCAGGAGAGGTTAAGACGGGATGGTTTAAGGAAACGAGGCGCTCAGCCGTTCATCATGGCGCCCGTTTCTGAGGCCAGATTGAAAACATGTCATTCTATCGGCTGGAATTAAGAGCATGTTAGTTTTGTTTATTATCTCAGGCACTGACAGATGATGGCGGATCAAACTGTGTCTTAAATGCTCTCTCTCTCTCTCAGATTCAAATGAGCTTTATTGACATGACTTGTCAAGTATTGCCAAAGCATTGCACATTACATAAACAATAAAACACTATAATGATATATATATATATATAGATTGCCACAGCGGAATGAACCGCCAACTATTCCTGCATATGTTTTACTCAACGGATGCAGACCCAGAACTGGGAAGCATACTTCCAGCCGCAACCCAGTACTGGGAAACATTCAGACACACACACACACACACACATACACTATAGCCAATTTAGTTAATTTACTTCCCCTATAGCGCATGTGTTTGGACTGTGGGGGAAACCGGAGCACCCGGAGGAAACCCACGCCAACACGGGGAGAACATGCAAACTCCACACAGAAATGCCAACTGACCCAGCCGGGGCTCGAACCAGCGACCTTCTTGCTGTGAGGCGATCGTGCTACCCTCTGCGCCACCGTGATGCCCTGTTTGAATTTAAATGCATTATATTTTTATTTCTGTGATAGGTTACTCTTATTTTAATTAATATAACGGTTTAATAAAACATTTTGTTTAAATGCAACAAAATATATTGGCTATATATTTGCTGACAAACGGATAAAAATATTCATATTCATTTATGCTGAGCACAACACGGTGGCTCAGTGGTTAGCGCTGTGGCCTCACAGCAAGAAGGTCGCTGGTTCGAGTCCCGGCTGGGCCACATTTCTGTGTAGAGTTTGCATGTTCTCCCCGTGTTGGCGTGGGTTTCCTCCGGGTGCTCCGGTTTCCCCCACAGTCCAAACACGTGCGCTATAGGGGAATTGGGTAAACAAAATTGGGCCGTAGTGTATGAATGAGTGTGTGAATGCGAGAGTATATGCCTGTTTCCCAATAATGGGTTGTGGCTGGAAGGGCATCCGCTGCATAAAACATATGTAGGAATAGTTGGCGGTTCATTCCGCTGTGGTGACCCCTGAAATAGAGACTACAGTATATAGATTCATATATACATTAAAAAAAGTTTACAATTCCAAAACTGAAGTTCAAGTTGAATTTCGGCTTAGTCCCTTTATTAATGTGGGGTCGCCACAGCGGAATGAACCGCCAACTTATCCAGCATATGTTTTACGCAGTGGATGCCCTTCCAGCTGCAACCCATCACTGGGAAACATTCCTACTTATTCATACACACACTCATTCGTTCACACTCATACACTACGGACAATTTAGCTTACCCAATTCCCCTGTACCGCATGTCTTTGGACTTGTGAGGGAAACAAGAGCACCCGGAGGAAACCCACGCCAACATGGGGAGAACATGCAAACTCCACACAGAAATGCCAACTGACCCAGCCGAGGCTTGAACCAGCGACCTTCTTGCTGTGAGGCCACAGTGCTAACCACTGAGCCACCGTGTTGTCCCATCAAACATACAATAAATGAGAACTAAATGAACAAAAACAGACAGCATCTTTAATACTGATTGTAATAATTACAGGTATAAACAGTGTAGATTATTTAACATAAAGCAAATGAGTTCTCTCTCTCTCTCTCTCTCTCTTTCACTACGTCTGTCCAGGTGAAATAAACCCAAACAGTGTGAAAGCGCTGGCTGCATATATATATATATATATATATATATATATATATATACGAGAGAGATTTACAGTGAACGAGAGAAGAAGCCCCTCCATGTGCTATCAATGGAAAACAGTTTTGTAGTCACATGAGAGCGGTATGCTGCCATCTGCTTCATTCTCAGCATGGTGCCTCTCTCACACACACACACACTCACACACACAGACTCACTCTGGTGCACATGCAAAAACACACACTCACACACACACACATAAGTGTACAAGTTTAATAAGGGTGAATACAATTTAAGGACTGAATAGAGTCTGAGAGTGAGAGTGTGTTTATGCTTGACGGAGAGCGTGTCCTTTTAAAAGGACAGCCGCGCTGGAATGGCATTTAAACTGGAAATTAGGTTTCGTAAACCATTTCTAAAAACGTGAAGTCGGTGAAGCAGTGCAAGGGTTAATTTAAGAAGCCGTACAGTCAAATATAAATGAGCAGAAGCAGGAGCCGGGCAGCGCAGTGCAATGGTAATGCGAATATATTCTACTATAAGAGCAAACAGTGAGTCGATTTATTTATGGGAAGTTGAGCTTTTTTATTGTTAAGCGTCCATTTTGTTTTTAGTAAAAGATCTATCTTTTTAGTAAAGCATACACCTACCACCCCTAGGCGGACCCACCATCCCCCAAGTGAGAGCTGGAGCAGTAGGCCTGACCGTCAAAAAAAAGACCCACCGTTCCCCAAGTGAGAGCTGGTTAAGCATAGACTCTTTGCCTTTTTTTCTTCCTTCCTTTCTTTTAGGTTGAGGAGGAGAAAAGGATGACAGAATTTTTATTAGAACTCATTACACTCAATGCAGCGCATAACGGTATGATGCATGAGTGTGCTCCACACAGGTGAGCTGGCTTGACAACCACCTGTAGAACACACTCCTCCTGTCTTAATGCACCAGACATTGTGTTAGAAACTCTCATATGCTATACATGTTTTTCTATAACTGCTATTTTCATCTATAACAATCCATTTTCTTTCTGGTTTAAATACACTATGAACAGCAGCTACGCTAATTATTTTCTTTATTTTCTATTTACACCTGGGGATACTCATCCCGAGGCCCCTACAGACTATCCAGCGCCATTGATGCGATCCTAGACCTGTGAAGAGATGATCAAAAGTATCCTGGACCAGGCCGTATCCCGAGCTGATGCTGTGGTGGTCATGGATGATTGGAGTGCATGAGATAAACAAGTGATAAATAAGTCTACGCTTGATCCTGTGGGCCAGCCTGACCTCCCGCCGGTGCCCTACCACACCTGCAGCTTTCCACAATGGACGTCCAGCTTCCCCAGCCCCCGGCGCCTAGACTGCAGCTCCACATAGAAAGTTTGGCCAGAAAAATAATGATCGTGCCCAACAGAGCCTGGTTTCTCTCCAGGTTTTTTTTTCCTTCACTTCATCAATTGGTGAAGTTTTTTTCCTCGCCACTGTTGCCACTGGCCTGCTCGGATCGGGACTTGTGGAGCTGCGCTTCGGTGGATTTGCTCTTCAGTGTTTGAACTTTCAGCAGTGAAACTTAAACCACACTGAACTGAACTGAACTGAACTGAACTAAACTCTGAAATCTGGAGTTTACTAGAACATGTTAAGCTGCTTTGACACAGTCTACATTGTAAAAAGCGCTGTATAAATACACTTGAAACTTGAAACTTTTAGCATGTACAATTGAAGTCAGAATTATTAGCCTTCATGTTATATTTTTATTCTTTTATATTGTTTTAGACAAGTTCTGTTTAATGGAGAGAGTTTCGTTTTCAAAAACACACACATTTCTAATGTGTCCTAATCGTTCTGATGACTTTTCTCTTTGCCATGATGACAGCACTTAATATTTGACTGGATATTTTTTCAGATGCTAGTATTCAGCGGGACATTTAAAGGCTTAACTAGGTTAATTAGGGTAATTAGGCAAGTCATTGTATAACAGTGGTTTGTTCTGTAGACAATCAAAAACAAATATTGCTTAAGGGGGCTAATAATATTTGTCACAACCTCGGCTCGTTCCTCCAGTCCCAATCACCAATCTCACTCACCAACCACCACACACCACACCCGTGAACCCTCTCCTGATTACTGATCACCTGCAATCATCCACACACTATATATACTCACCTCACTCACTCATTCAGCGGCTGGTATCAAAGACGCATGGTTCTCCTCGTCTTCTCTCCTGTATTCTCCCGTTGATGTTCTCCTCCTTCACCTATGGATGCCAACACACCTATTTAAGGGAAGTGACTATTCTGATGTTGATGTTTACCTATGAACTGTACTAACCAGCTTAGCTGTTTGTGTGTGAGATCGCTCGCCCTCTACAACGCCATTCATCTGCTTCACTGTGTTACTATTGTGCATCACAGAATAAACACCTTTTTAAAGCTTACCTTTCCTTATCCTCCGTGACAATATTAACCCTAAAATGGCTCTTAAAAAATGAACTGCTTTTATTCTAGCCAAAATAAAACAAATAAGACTTTCGCCAGAAGAGAAAATATTATAGGAAATACTGAAAATACTAATTAAATATCACTTGAAAAGTGTTTGAAAGAATAAATATAATAATTTTGCCCTCAAGACACGGTGGCTCAGTGGTTAGCACTGTCACCCCACAGCAAGGGGGTCACTGGTTCGAGTCCCGGCTGGGCCAGTTGGCATTTGTGTGTGGAGTTTGCATGTTCTCCCAGTGTTGGCATGGGTTTCCTCCGGGACGAATGGATGGATAGATAGATAGAGGGACAGACGGATGGACAGATAGACAGATAGATAGATAGATAGATAGATAGATAGATAGATAGATAGATAGATAGATAGA
>CAIGQW010051723.1:0-11384 GCA_903798125.1 Danio choprae
GAGCCAGGGCAAACACAGTGATAATGTCTGCTTGTCTCCTTCAAAAACAGCTTCTGCGGACATCGCGTGATGCTCTGAACATTTATAATATTTTTGCGGCAGATAGACGCGAGTCGCTTTCTGTATGTCCAAAACTAAAAGATTCAGTGAATGCAGAACGACCGCGATGTGCGTAACTCTTTCCTGTTTGGCGCTTTGCTTTTGTGGGCGTCACCTAGCAACAGCCACACACACAACAGCAGCTCGATGACACAAGTGTACCGGGGTTCAGAAGTAAAAAAGATGGTGTGAACACAAACCAGCCGAGAAAGTGGCAAGGGGGGACAATTGAACTTGGGTTCGGTTCCTTAAAGAGCACTCTTAAAGAGAAAGGATCCCAGTGATCCCAGCTTTGTTTCTGAGAGTGTCTGATCTGTTCCTAATTCTATAACAATACAGCAAAAATATAAACTTTTGTGCTTGTAAAATCAATGTCTAAGAGTCAGATGTGAAAGCTGCTTCTATAATGGAGCAGTAAAGTGTACTTCAGACTTTCTCAATATTTGGGAGTTTTTCTGAGCTATTAGTGTTTAAGGACGTTATTTTCCTGTGGTCGGCCTGTTAGCTGAGCACTTGTGTTGTGTCAGAAACCGGCTCTGACCCACTAAAACACAATGACCACTGATGGTTATAAATGTGCTTCATGTGGCATAATTTCAATTGTGAAACACAGAGCTTGTGCAAGTAAGAGGAACTGAAACTAAAAGCTGCAAACATTCAACTTGTCAGTCCTGCAGCCTTGATGAACATCTTTACACATTTATTTTAGCAAATGCGTCCACATTTTCTGTTACAAACCTTTAACAAGAATGAATTCATCAGTTTGACATCTGCATTTAAGAGTGAATTTGTGAACCTTCTCTTCGAGTTGCTCTTGTGTTTTTGAGATGTGTCAAACACACCCGGGAAGAGGAAGAAGAATATTTTCAACAGCACATTTGTAAAGTGTGAAAACTGTCTGTGTGATCGCTTGAGCTGCTGATAATCTCTTATGAGCGTCCACACTGAGACACTGCAGCACGGTAAGAGCAATTCAACGTTAAATTCGTCATTATTTAGAGTTAAAATGATTCTTTAAAATAGGATTACATAGGTTAATACACAAGAGATATCTGTTATTTAATACATAATAGTTTGCATTTCACTTATTCGGAGGAATACTGAATCTGTTTTGTTTAGGAAATGAGTAAATGTGTGTTCATATTCAGTCTACAGGGTGGGTGACATATAACTAATCAATGTTTAATGAGTGTTAGACTTGTATTACCACTGGAGTCATGATGAAAACAGTCTATAAATAGGTGATAGTTAATAGTATTTCATATTTCCTGTGTCAATAGTTCAGGCATTGTCCACGAAAAGCAGTATTAGAAATGGACTATTATAAATGTTTAATGCCTAGTTTCTTTTCACCGACCCTGTAGAACTGCAGTGACCATCATGTTTACTTGACGCACACAACACCTCTGAACTGAAAGAAGTTTTACTAGTTACTTAAAACGATAAAAGTAATCTGATTACATAAGTCATGATACCTGTAATGAAGCTCTTCAGACACACGAGGCCTGACAGGAGAAACATCTTCAGCACATCAAGCCTTCAGTGAGCAGTGAATTATTCAGAAGTGATCATGTTCTCCATCTACAGACTGTTCACACAATAGAGTTTGTGCTGTTGTGTAGAGATGATGCTCATACTGTCATATTTGTCATTTTTAGGATTGCAGAAGTCACTATGTTGAGGTCTTTCAGAGCATCTCTTCCTCTGATCTTAGTGATCATGACTGCGGGTGAGTTTTCACTTACAGTCACTATAGACATACTTTAAACCTCTTGAAAAGCTGACTGAGCTCTTCACACTTTGTGTCTCATAAACCGACTGTTTTACTGGCAGAGAAAATAAAAATGAGCAAAAGAGAAAAGGTTTGTCTTGTGCATTGCTTGAAAATCCTCCATTTCTCATGTCTGTGTTTCAGGGTCTGATGGTCAGGAGGATTGGGGAGTGAATTACAGCTCTTCATATGTTTGTGCATTAAAGGGATCAACAGTGAAAATATCCTGTACTGTAAAATATCCTCATGGTCATCAGCTCAGATCAGTCTACTGGACCAGAAATACTGTAGCTAGTGGAGAGCCACCAGGCCTGTGTTCAGTCCCTGTAAAAACAGGAAGAGTTCAGTGTGTCAGTGAAGATAAAAACACGTTCAGCATCACTTTGACTGCAGTAACAGAAGCTGATAAACACTTCTACTACTGCAGATTCACTACAGATGTTGAGACTGGAAAATGGACGGGCATTCCTGGAGCTCAGCTGTACGTCACAGGTAGAGCAACTCTCAGAAACACACCACAGTAATTTACTTTCTGTAAAAAAGTGTTTCAAACCTATTTCTCTTTAGAAACAATAAAGAAGAAAAAAGTCAGTCACACAACAGGGTTTAATGAGAACCAAGAAAGAAAGAAAGTTAGATTTTATATTTCTTGTAAATCTTAACCTTAGCTCTTCTTCTCCTGCATATTTTGTGAGAGTTCCTGAGAATAGCAGTTCAGTGCAGATGAATAACCCATGTGTGCATTGTTAAACAAAAGTAATATGCACCAGACATGGAGCATCTACAGTACATTAATAACTTGTATAAGTAAATACAGGTGCTTTTCAATGTCCTTATACTGCTGTTCATATACACTGTTGTGACTGCACAAAGTTTACAGTAATTACACTTTCTTTCTCATTAAACCCTGCCGTATGCCTGCAGAACAGCTGAATTATACAGCATGAGTTGCATTGAAGTGTTTTTGATGCTTCTGCAACTTTTTAAGTTTGAATAAGGTCACTATTTACACAATATTTATGTTTTACTGAACAAATGACTCATTAACTTAGTTACTTTTATCATTACTGTTATATTATGACAGCTGTTCTTTCGAGCCTGTTAAAATTGTATCATTTAACATGCATTTGTAAAGACAATATTTAATTTGAGCTCAAACAGCATATAAATGGACACTGTACTGAAAAATGTAGAATATCATGCAGCAGAATGAATACTTATATTTATAATGAATACAGTATTTACATTTTGAGTGAACTGTCACTTTAAGCTGACGGTGAATTAGTTGCTGTTTTCTGTCAGACCTGCAGGTGGAGACACAGCGTCTTGTACAAGTGGGAGATTCAGTCACTCTGAGATGTAAAAGCAGCTGCTCTCTGCCTGGAGAAACTACATTCATCTGGTACAGAAACAGCGAGACAATAAATAAAGGAATCATCAAAGGAAATCAGCTTCACCTGTGGTCAGTCAGTTGCTCTGATGCTGGAGACTATAGATGTGCAGTGAGAGGAAAAGAACATCTGAAATCTCCTGCACAGAAGTAAATTAAAGACTAATGTATGAAATATTTATTTCCTCATGTCTGTTTTTCAGTGGTTGATGGTCTGCGGGATTCAGGAGGGAATTATAGCCATTCATATGTTTGTGCATTAAAGGGATCAACAGTGAAAATATCCTGTACCTCAACATTTTCTGATTATTATAAGATCAGATCAGTCTTCTGGACTAAAACTACAGAAACCTATGGAGAACCACCAGACCTGTGTTCAGACCCTCAAGAAACAGGAAGAGTTCAGTGTGTCAGAGAGGATGAAGACACTTCCAGCATTACTTTGACTGCAGTAACAGAAGCTGATAAACACATCTACTACTGTAGATTCACAGATATGCAGAATAATAGATGGACTCTGGTTCCTGGAGCGTGGCTTGATGTTGCAGGTAAAAACAACAAACTCTCAGAAAAAAAAACAGACTTTTATTAACTTTTTGAATTAATTTGAGTAGCATAAGGAAAGGGTAACTTGTGTCTGAAATGCGTTAGATTATTTAGTATCTTCTTTAAGATGTTCTGATGACATTATTGTCATTTCTCTGTCAGACCTGAAGGTGGAGCCACAGCAGACTGTTGAAGAGGGAGATTCAGTGACTCTGAGATGTAAAAGCAGCTGCTCTCTGCCTGGAGAAACTACATTCATCTGGTACAGAAACACAGAGAGATTAACTGGAGAAACACTGAATAATCAGCTTCACCTGCAGTCAGTCACTGATGATGATGCTGGAGACTATAGATGTGCTGCAGGAGGAAATGAACATTTGATTTCTTCACCTATTTATCTCCGAGTAGGATGTGAGTGCATAAATACATAAATAAGTATTTCATAAGCATGGAATTTTATTTGGATATGTTTGTAAGACTAGAAATCAAATTAAATCTTTGCAGTGTGTTGTAAAGTGTGCTGAAATAAAATATGTATGTATCATGTTTCTGAAAGCCTCTTTGATTGTTTTCCATCATGTCTGTGTTTCAGGGTCTGATGGTCTGCAGGGTTGGGGAGTGAAATACAGCCCTTCATATGTTTGTGCATTAAAGGCATCAACAGTTAAAATATCCTGTACTTCAATATATTCTGATTATTATAAGTTCACACCAGCCTTCTGGACTAAAACTACAGAAACTGATGTAGAACCACCAAACCTGTGTTCAGTCCCTGTAAAAACAGGAAGAGTTCAGTGTGTCAGTGAAGATAAAGGCACTTCCAGCATCACTTTGACTGCAGTAACAGAAGCTGATAAACACATCTACTACTGCAGATTCACAAATAAAGAGAATAAAACCCGGACTGCGGTTCCTGGAGCTTGGCTTGATATCACAGGTAAAACTAATGATCTCTTAGAAATAAACCATAGAACGTTTTTTTTTATTATTATTCATTAGTTGGCATGAGGAAAGGCCTCAGGCTTAAAGTGGATCAATACAATCTGAACCAAAGCAAACAAGCTTTTTTATAACTGTCAGAATTTATTTAGATTTAGTATCTTCATGGTGTTTTCGTGATATTGTTGTAATTTCTCTGTCAGACCTGCAGGTGGAGACACAGCAGACTGTTGAAGAGGGAGATTCAGTGACTCTGAGCTGTAAAAGCAGCTGCTCTCTGCCTGAAGGAACTACATTCATCTGGTACAGAAACACAGAGAGATTAACTGGAGAAACACTGAATAATCAGCTTCACCTGGAATCAGTCACTGATAATGATGCTGGAGACTATAGATGTGCTGCAGGAGGAAAAGCAGGAGAAGAACTTCTGAAATCTCCACCTGTTTATCTTAATGTTGAAGGTGAGCATAAACTGATTGACTAATGTTAGTGAAAATCAACAAATATAGTATTTTAGCTACATTTAGATTAAATAACTCTTTAATTTAGTTCAAATTTGTCTCAGGCCTAGTCATAGCCTGCATGACATTTTTGTTTGTTAGGGACTTATTGAGTCACAATATTGTAATATAAAGTAGATGTTTTGTAAATCAGGATATCTGTGTTTTGAAATGTTCTCAGAATAAATATGGCTCTCAGAGATCAGAGTCTGTTTCAGTCACTGAAGGTATTTTCTAGAAACAGACACTCTTTCAGTTTCTTCTGTCTCTGCTGTCAAATGATCTTCATCAACGTCTTGTTTCAGGGGTTCAGAGATCTGCTCTCACACTTACTGGGGTTGTGGCGGGATGTGGAGGATTGATCATCATCATCATCATCATCATCATCATCATTGTGTTTATCAAGTGAGTAAATGTTGAGCAGATCCTGCATTAAAAAAGTTGTTTAAAACGTTGCAAAACATAAATACAGAACTTTTGCAGATTAAATGCAGATTATTGGTGTCCCCTCCCCACTCTTTATGATCTCTACATCTGTAGAGTGAGGAAAAGGACTCAGAAAATCACTCTGGACCCCTTACACACAGCCACACACAGGACACTTTCTCTGTGAACTGTTGCCCTCTGGCCGGCGCTACAGAGATCGGTGCACCAAAACACCCAGACACAAGAACAGTTTCCCCAGGCCTTTTCCCACCTGAAATAAATACATAACAGCATATGCATATTGCAAATTTATTGCATATTGTATATAGGAACATTTATTTTTATAACACATTTTTTTTAAATGCTATTGCTATTTATTCATGCTATAGTTTTTCTATGTGTGTCTACATTATGCTTGTACTTTGTGCACTATCTATACTGGAAGAGCACATTTAAGGGCATAAAGCTCTTTCTGATTCTAAGAACTTACTGAACATTTGGCACTATTTAAAATGAAATGTTAATTGCTTTTAAAACTTTATAACAAATCATCATTATTATTATTATAATTAAATAAAACAGGAAGAAGAGGAGAGATGGTGGAGCTGAAGATAGACATAATCAGGCAAGTCTGATAATACACACCTAAATCTACAGAATCAGCAGGTTAATGAAATGAATATTCAAAACTAATAAAACCATATACTGTTTGCTTAACAAATATTTGACTGAATAATCTGTAAAACATGAGTGTAACTCACAGTTTCAGATGTTTCAGGCTGATCTGTTGTTTATATTGGTGTGATATTTGATTAAACCGCAGCAGAATCCCATTGGCAGATCAGCAGAAACGGCTTCAACCAATGACAGTCCAGTGTATTCACGAATACCAGCCAATCAGAGCGAGGATCTTTATACCACAATTACACCAGTGAAACCCAAACGCTGCAGGAGAGCAGAAACAGGAGATGTGGAGGATCTTCAATACGCCAGTGTTCATCACTTCAAGAACAAAGACATGAAGATGGAGATGCAGCGTCCGTCTGATGCCAACAGGTGACAAAACATTCATCTCAAGCCCAATTAAACACTGAGACCCTTATGAAACATGTTCAGTGCTTAAAGCAATGCTTCACCCCAACATTAACATTTGCTGTTGATCTACTTTCCTTCAAGCCATCCAGTGTGTAAGTAACGTGTTTCTTCAGTAGCACAGTCAATGCTAGTCAGGGGTTACCATCTATTTAATAGTCAAAAACCAGCGGCTGCAGATGCTTTCACTTATTCCAAGACCTCACAGTTTCATCAGGAGCCACGGTTATTCATTTAGGTTTGCCTGTATGTGTGTTTGACTCTAAATGCTGTTGACTGAGTCTTATGCATCACCAATTTTCAGCTAAAATCTTCTTTAATGTCCTACAATAATCATCAGCTATACTGTATCTCGGATGTCTAGAGTGAGAGTAAATTATCAGCAGATCTTCATTTGTGTGTGAACTGTCCCTTTAATCAGAGCTCTTCTGTTTGTGTTGTTGAGCTCATGGATTGTCAGCTGCTGGAGAGACTTTCTGAAACGCCACATTAATATGTGCTCAACTGCTTTCTCTGCAGATCTGAGGATGTGATTTACAGCTCAGTCAAATAAACAACACTGGCTCGATGCCTGTGGATGATCATCAGAGACCGCTTGAGTTCTGCTGATTCACAGATTTTGCTCATCATTAGAGGACATCAGCATCTTATTTTCAGGCTTATTTGCGAATGTGTGTTTATTGTATGTAGTGTGTTTGTTCTGGAAATGCATTTGAGGAGAAAATCATCATTTCATATATAAAGAAATGCATTCATATATTATATTCATATCACCTTCATATTTCTTCCTCGTTATTTTTAACTGATGTCTTCTTCACTGGAGGATTAAAAGACTGGACTGATGCTTTCTGAGGATTTTTACAGATGAGCAGTGTTTTCATCTCAAACTCAAATCAGTCTGTAAATAATTATATTAAAGTGACTGGATTTAACTGAACTGTGTTTGCTGGAGTAACCTACTAATGTCTGTCGATTGTAGTGTCAAATATCACACAATAAACATTGATTTAATAACTATGATGACTGTGTGTGTTTTTCAGATTGATCTTTAGTACTCCACTATGTAGAAGCCAAACTTAAATCAGTTTTTATAAAATATGATCCAAAATAAAGAAGTGGCGAATTACTTTGAAAATATTACTGGCAAATGGAAAATCTCAAATCACTATAATAGTTCATTATTATTAATAATTGTTAATAAATGCATTTAAATTAATTGTTTTTATTATAAAATATGGTTATAAAAACCATCAAAAGGCTTTAAATACTGCAGATGCACAAACACCAATCAGATTACCGTCTGTGGCTCGTAGCTCCGCCCACCGGAACGGAAAACTTGAGCTGTTTTAAAAACAAGTACAAGACAAAGCGAGATGAGTAACCAAAATGTATTTATTAATTAAAGCAATATTAATCTGATAATCAGATCTGGAAAGTCGGAGCAGTCAGTTTGAGTCCGGGGATTTGCAGATCGTGTCTGAGTCACAGTCCTGTGTTTCGATCTTTTGTCCTCGAATTATATCTGATTATGGAGACAAGATCTATTTGTGAAAGCATAAGCTTAAATCATGTTTAAAAGCACTCTATATTTATTGTTTATTGACTCCTCTGACTGTCCTGATCTGTTCTGATCTCACACACACACACACACACACACACACACATGCTGAGTGATCTGAACACTCTAAACTACACCTGCACTCACCTGTTCACACACACACACACACACCATTACCTGCCTTCCAAAGTGTTATGCTGATAAATACGGAAAATAAATAAATAAATATAAAAATAAATGGGAAAAAAACAAATATATTGATTAAAGTTATAAAATAATAAAATATAAATTAAAAATACATGCAATAAATTAACAGGATTAAATTGAATAAAACACAATATATACATTTTATTAAGTGTGTGTGTGAGTGAGTGAGTGTGAGTGTGAGTGTGAGTGTGTGTGTGTGTGTGTGTGTGTGTGTGTGTGTGTGTTTTATATTTTCATGTTTGGTTCTCCATAACACAAGATCAGCTGCTGTAGTGGGGCAGTACAGTGCACTTCATCCTTTTGACCACAAGATGACTGTGAATTGAACTGAAGTTTAATAATCCTAATTTCCACATTTTTGATTTATTAGTGTTTTATAGTGTTTCAGGACATTTTCTTTCTGTCATTAATCTGTCAGCAGAGCATTTGTGTTGTTTGAGAAACAGCCCCTGACCCACTTAGACACGATGTAGAGTATTTTCTGATGGACATGAATGTGGTTCATCTATAAGTGTGTCGTCTGTCATGTTAACATGAGTGAGAACTGAGGTCATGCAATAAAGGAGGAAGTGAAACCAAGAGCTGCAAACCTTCATCTCTGGTGATGCTCAGATGCTCATTTACAGTGTTTTACACAGTTCTGTCTCTAAACTAATTGTGTTTTCACATTTTCTCTGTCAAACACTGAACAATAGTGAATTCTGCTGTTCGACATCTGTAAATGAGAGCGACTGCATGTGTTGTTCTGGTGTTTTTGAGATGGTGTCATACAGACCCAGGAAGAGGAAGACAAATATTTCTATCAGCACATTCATAAAGTGTGAAAACTGTCCGTTTATAGTGTTAGCTAAAGCTGCTGATGTTTTCCTCATTTGAGCGTCGACACTGAGACACTGCAGCACGGTAAGAGCATCTCAACATACAAATAATTCTGTTGAGCTACGACTGATATCTGTATGAATGCGTCTGCTGAATGTTGATTTGATGAGTTAACAGAAGCTCAGGGCAGCACAGTGGCACAGTGGCTAGCACCATCGCCTCACAGCAAGAAGGTCGTTGGTTCGAGTCCCGGCTGTGTCAGTTGGCATTTCTGTGTGGAAAGAAAATAAATGAATGAATGACAGAAGCTCAAAAGCTGTTATAAATACAGATGTGGTGATTCTAGATGATATAGTCCCTCCTCAAAACAACAAGAGTTTCTGCAAATGCTGATCTGTTCTGAAGCTCAGCTGACATGTACAGTACAGGAGAGACAAGTTTGGTCCTGAAGAGTCTCAGTCCTGCAGAGTTTCTCTCAAACCCCAATCAAACACATGTGAACAAACCGGTCCAGCTTTAAGAGTTTCTACAAAACTACAGGAAGACCAGCTTTATCAAAACTCTGCAGGACTGGAGACTAATGGGACGTGAGCCAAACTGAAGAATCAAAGTACACTTCAAATACTTTATTAGGATTATTAGAAAGTTTATTTCATGCTGGTTTATGTTCATGTGTTTGCTTTACTACTGTGTGTGGTTTTGTTTAGCTGTTGCTGCTGTGAATACGGGGTGTTTTGTGGTGATTGTTGTGTGTGTTTGGTTTGGTCAGGATGTTGATTCTGCATCTCTCGCTCTTAATCCCTAAAGCAACCAAATACAAAATATGACCGAGGCCAAAGTCAGATCATTTAGTTCTGCAGTTGAGGGACGTGGAGACGCGACATCCATCATTTTAGTGTCTCATTTAAAGTCAGTTGAATGTTTATTTTGGCAAGACTTAAAAACTGGAGCAGTTGATAAACTCTGCTGATGACTCGTTTGCTGTGGTGTTTAGTTTTATATACTAATATATAATGGGCAGCACGGTGGCGGAGTGGATAGCACATTCGCCTCACAGCAAGAAGGTCGCTGGTTCGAGCCCCGGCTGGGTCAGTTGGCATTTCTGTGTGGAGTTTGCATGTTCTCCCCGTGTTTGCTTGGGTTTCCTCCGGGTGCTCCGGTTTCCCCCACAATTCCAAAGACATGCGGTATAGGTGAATTAGGTAAGCTAAATTGTCCGTAGTGTATGAGTGTGTGTGTGTGTGAATGAGTGAGTGAGTGTGTATGGATGTTTCCCAGAGATGGGTTGCGGCTGGAAGGGCATCCGCTGCGTAATACATATGCTGGATAAGTTGGCGGTTCATTCCGCTGTGGCGAGCCCAGATTAATAAAGGGACTAAGCCGAAATGAAAATGAATGAATGAATGAATACTAATATATAAGCAGGACTGATTATATTATATAAGTCATTTTATTAAATATATTGGTGGATATTTGAACCCTGGTCACCAGAGGGCAAACCTCTGATAAAAACACCCTCTTGTGTGACACCACCTTGCCATGTTCTTTTTTGTGCAGAAGCTAATGTCGTTTGTGCCACAGACTGATCTTAACTTTACTAGTTAATTCCAGACCAGTTGGCCGACTCAACCCCACGTGCAGTCAGATGTAGCGACTAGCTGCAGCAAATGAGAGCATATCAGCATGGCCATTGTGTTCAGAAGCTCAACAGAAATGTCTGTGATTGGCCAGAATGAGCATCGATGCACTCACTTCACTCTGTTTACACTAAAAATATTATCTTTTTGGTAATACAGCCTTTAACTAGTTAAGCTACTAGAAACCCACAAAGGTCTGGGCCATTCATTCATTTTCTTTTCGGAGTAACTGGAGTTAAGTTTCAGAACAGATTTGTGCAAATCTCACAGTGAATGTGTTTGAGCTGACAGCCCTGTCTAAACTACTGTAAAGAGCATAAATTGGTATAAGTAATTTTATTAAATATATTGGCGGATATTTGAACCCTGGTCACCAGAGGGCAAACCTCTGATAAAAACA
>CAIGQW010051725.1:0-11771 GCA_903798125.1 Danio choprae
ATATAATAACTACGTTGCTATAAAATCCATTACATTTTTATAGTGGCTTTATGACAATCATGTTTATGACAGATTTATGACAAAGTAATGTCAAGTTGTCATAACAAAGATAAAGAACGGTTGTGATGTATTAGTTTATGCCAAATTGTCATAACAAACAATGTCATCTTTGCATTTAAAATGTCAAAACTCAGTGAATGACACTTAATGACAGTTGTTATAAGCATGCATAAAATCTCCTTCACATTCATGATATGTTATTCAGTCAGGAGAAAAGAGTAAAGAGAAAGTGGGCTAGTTCTTGAAAATAATTACCTTAGGGTAAAACTTTCACCACTGTAAATAATGCTTTTCTTCAAAGGTTCAATTCTGGCACCTCTCCTGCTCAACCTTTATATGCTCCCACTGAGCCAAATAATGAGAAATAACCAACTCTCCTACCAAAGCTATGCTGATGATACTCAGATCTACTTAGCCTTACTGCCTTAATGACTACAGCCCCATTGACACCCTCTGCCAATGCATTGATGAAATTAACAGTAGGATGTGCAAAATCTTTCATTGCATTTGGGAACAAAGAAGAGGTTCTAAAGGTGAATGCGTACCTTGGCTCTAAGGGTCAAACAACAAAAAATAAGGTCAAGAATCTTGGAGTTATTCTAGAGTCAGATAGTAGTCATGTCAAAGCAGTAACTAAATCAGCATACTATCATCTCAAAAACATTGCAAGAATTAGATGCTTTGTTTCCAGTGAGGACTTAAAGAAACTTGTTCATGCTTTTATCACCAGCAGGGTGGATTACTGTAATGGACTCCTCATCGGCCTTCCCAAAAAGACAGTCAGACAGTTGCAGCTGATCCAGAACGCTGCTGCCAGGATTCTGACCAGAACCAGAAAATCAGAGCACATCACACCTGTCCTCAGGTCTGTACACTGGTTCCCAGTTACATTCAGAACAGATTTTAAAGTATTATTAATTATCTATAAATCACTAAATGGCCTAGGACCTCAATACATTACAGATATGCTCACTGAATACAAACCTAACAGATCTTTAGGATCACTCAAATAAAGTAGAAAATCCAAGGGTTCAGTCAAAGCAGTGTGAATCCGCCCTCAGCTATGCCACCCATTCCAGAAATGATCAGATGTGCTCCAACATTAGGCACATTCAAATCAAGATTTAAAACACATCCGTTTAGCTCTGCCTTTACTGAATGAGCACTGTGCTAAGTCCGACATATCGCACTATTATGTCTTTTTTTATTTTTCATTCTTTTAAAACCAGTTTTAACTCATTATAATCAGTTTTTAAATCACTTTTATTTATTATTTGTTTTTATTTTCTTATACTGGACTCTTTTATTCCTGTTTATGTAAAGCACTTTGAATTACCACTGTGTATGATATATAAATACACTTGCCTTGTCTTGCCTAAAACAACCACCCTAAGCTAGTCTGCTAAGCTAACATCTTGCTAACAGAAACAGTGAAAACTAGAAAAAGGAAATGTGTTTAGACTTAAAACACCTAAGACTATTTAATAAAACTATTTAAAGCAGAAACAAAACATAAACAAAACATCCAAAGATAGGTTAAAAGTGAATAAACATCCTCCATGTATAAACTTCACCTCTGAGTGAGCATGTATGGTGTTACAGTTTGTTGAGCTGTTCATTTTAAGCAAGCGTCTTATTGACTTCTTTCTCATATAGCAAGCGTGCTTTTGTAGTAAAAGCGCAAATAATCAATGACCTCCAAAATGCCGGAGCCCTGCATTACAACCCTATTGATCAAGCAACCAAAAACAGCTTTAAACCGACAGACCACAGAAACCAGTTGAAATGACAATAATAATAATAGTGTGTTCCCTCATTTCTCTCTCTTTTACTTGTTTAATAAAGTGATTTCATGTATATGAAAAGTCTGTACTCCCTTGCCAGGAAGGAAAGCCACACAATGACTGCTATATAGCACTTCTGCGATCACTTTCGCTTGTGGAGAAAAGATGCTCTGCGCACTTCCATCATTACACGGCGGCTTAGCCAGTCACTCCTTTTGTAAGCAAAGTGGACTGACATGCGTTCATAGAAATTGCATCTACTATTGCCAGTGCAATTATTGCTTTACATTGTGACTTCATGAATAACTCGGAGGGAGCAGGCAATTTAGCGGCTGCCCAATCTCAGAAAATTCCCAGCAGTCAATAAATGCACACTAGACCATTAAAAAGCCCCTCTTATTCATCTTTTCCCCCCACCTAGGAGAGCAGCACCTACCGCCGCCACGTCTCGGTTTGAAATTGCCTGGCCAGATGGAGGGCTGTGGGGTCTGTTTGGCTGGCTCCTGGTGCTAGCAACAAATTAGCATACAGTAATGAATTGCCCAAGTAGAATAGAGATGCACTTAGCCCTTTAGCAACGAATGAAAGAGTGTATCTCACTCATGACAGACGTAAAACAAACACGAATTACCCTTACGATTTACACATCTGCTTTGTAAGGCGGGCTGTTGAAAACAAAGTCACGTGTTCGATGCTTCCGTTTACTCACAGTGCGAGCGCTGGAAATATTGGCAGGCGTTTGTCAATGGTCTTTTAACTTTGGGACTACTAGCATGTCTTCTACACCTAAATTTATGGCCATGCTGTGAAGCTCTCATTCCAACTTCTGCTTTTTTTCCGCCTGGTGGGACTTCAATGGATTCAAATGAGCTTGCTTTTATTCCTGACAAGCAACAGTGGGTTCTTAGTCATAAGGTTAACTGGCCTATTTGGCCAAAGAAAGATTAGCCCTGATTAAAAGGATAAGAGGAGGTCAAAGGGCAATGTGTGAAATAAATACACACCAGGAGCACTTGCAGAGGGTCGCATTTATTGGTTGGTAATATGCTTATAATGTATATTTTACATTATAAAAATAATGTATAACATTACATTACAATGTAACAACATTACAATGTAACAATATTATGTAATTTCTATAATCCATAATAATTTATTTTTATATTTATTTTATATATTTTATTTCCCCCGCACATTCATGTTATTTCAAATTACAATTATTTACAGTAATTACTAGTGCCGTTTTTAAATAATTTAGAATAAAATAACATACTTAATCTTATATATAAAAATTAACTCATTGTTAACTCATTTATTAAATCTAAATGTGTGTATATGTGTGAGTGTGTATGTATATACATATGCGCACACTTACATTTGATAAAATATGAATGAAATAATGCTTTGTTGTTCAATGTAACAAACGTATGTAAAACTGTCACGGATTTACTAAATGTTTAATTTGTACATACATTTCTTTTACACTAAACAATAAAGAATTATTTCATTCATTTACCTTCGGCTTTCCCCAGGAATCACTCATACACACTCATTCACACACAAACTTGTACACTACGGCCAATTTTGTTTACCCAATTCACCTATAGCGCATGTCTTTGGACGGTGGGGGAAACTGGAGCATCTGGAGGAAATCCACGCAAACGTGGAACTCAAACAAGCAACCTTCTTGCTGTGAGGCAACAGTGCTAACCACTGAGCCACCGCAACGTCCATAAAATAACATACTTATCCTTATATTAACATTAAACTCGTTTAATAAATGTAAATGTGTGTATATGTATGCATGTAAGTGTATATACATATGCACACACTTACATTTAATAAAATATGAATTAAATAATGCTTTGTTGATCTGTGTAACAGAAATTTATCCAAACAAATGATTCATTTATTAAATGTTTAATTTGTACATACATTTCTGCTACACTGCACACATAAAAAAGCATTATTTAATTCATATTTTGACATTTTATTTCCACAAATATATTATGCTTTCTCCGTACAGTGTACAAAAATCACATTTGTAAAATGTATTTGATGCAGCATAAAACATGATCAAATCTGTTATAATGCAAACAATTTCATACACTATCACAAAATATGATAACTTTTGGAATTAATTTTCTTTATGCAATATATTGTATTTTATTTGCTAATGACTTGGGGTGCGAATCGTGACCTTTCTGGAATTTTCCAACAAAAGCTCACATTCCTTAGTGTCCAGTTTTGATAAAAGCATGCAGAGACGCTCAGAAAAGCACTTGAAACAGACAGCAGAACCTGATCGCCTACAGCCGCCACAGCCCTCAAGAATAACTCGCCATTAGCAGAGACTACATCGCATTCAATTAATAAAAACAGACATCGCAAATTACATCTGCAGCAAAAGGGCTTGAATTATGCAATCCCACACTTCATTACTGAATGCTCTGTGAGTCAAATCGATACACTTTCTGACATATTAGCTTTCTTTTCCTTTTCTATTCTGGGTGTGGAACTTAAAGATGAAGTGTTTGTCTGAACAAGACCTCAGAAAAAATGGGTCTCGGTTCACTTCCAAATGAATTGTCTGGTTCTGGCAAGGGATAGTTCACCCCAAAAAATGAACATTTATTCACTATATACGCACCCTCAAGTGGTTACAAACATTATTAGTTTCTTTCTTCTGCTAAACACAAATGAAGATATTTTGAATAAAGCCAAAAACCTGTAACCATGGATTTTTTTTACTAAAATGTTAAGCAAGAATGACTAAATTATTTACAAAAAGAAATAAAATCAATCAATCAATAAATAAATCAAAATGAATACAATTAAATTGCTTAAAAACTTAAAAAGTGTTATTAAATCAACACAACTAACACAATAATAGTTCATTAAATTAAATAAGAATAATAAAAATAAAAACTTAGTTTTAGTTGGGTCAAAACTGCACAAACACAAAGATGTGGGTTTACATCCTATGCAATGTATCTCTTTAAATGAGCATAAAGCTATGATTATGAAACAGTATTTATGAAAATAAATAATAAAACAAAATTTAAAAACATTGTGATAAACAAAACTACTACAAATGAAACATATCAAATTGTGTTAAAATACAATTTAATTAAATCAACAAAAAACAAAACCATATTATTTGTATTTTAGTTGAGTCAATAAAGTGCAAACAAACTGAGGTGGGTTTAAATCTCATACAATTTATCTCTTTAAATGAGCAAAAAGCTATGATTATGAAACAATAGCACAATAGCACACACAAATATATCAGACAAACAAAATTGTATGAAAATAAATAACAAAACAACATTTAAATATATAAAATACATTTTAATAAATAAAACTAAATTACTACAAATTAAACTGAAATTTAAAAATATCAAATTGTGCTAAAATGCATTTTAAATAAATCAACTAAATTAATTTAAATTTAAAAATAATAATACATTAAATAAAATACAAATAAATTAAATAGTTGAGTCAATAATGCACAAACAAACAGAAGTGGGTTTAAATCTCATGCAGCTATCTCTTCAAGAGAGCTATATTGAAACAATAGCACAATATCCATGCACTAATACACCAGACAATCATTTTAACACAAGTTTCCAGTGTTAACGCTGTAAAACTCTTCTGAAAACTTCATTTGGAGCTGCGTCTATTTATTACAAGCTTTGCCGCGATAAGAATGCAATTTGCATTTTAGAATATGAGACGATTATCAGAAGTGAGAACTCAATGGAAGAATTGAGACAGAGGCTAAAGCATGCTAATGTGCCGGCCGCAGATTCATTACTGCAGCCATTTCATGCACCGGTGGAGCCCAAGCAGCGGCTGATTTACTGTTCTCCTCTCAGAGACACAGCACACCAGTTCATACCTCTGCAAATCTCCACTGTTCTGAAGACAGCCGAGACGCCATATTTATTTGCCAATGCTAGATCATGTTCAGTGGAAGAACTGCAAGTAAACGTGTCTATAAGAGGGATGATGCTCACATGATTATTAAAAACAAAAAACACGTGACTTTCATGAAAGTGTTGTTTGTAATTTGAATGTTAAACAGTAACAGTATTTTTCCAGCAAGCAAACAGAAATGTAAAGGTAAATATTTGCGGAAAGAGAAATCAGATTCCAGATAAACACAAAACAAATAAAGTCTATTAACAATAAATAAAGATTTCTATTAAAGTAAATATATCATCAAATATATATTACAAAATTAAAACCAATAAATTAATTAAAATAAATAAATAGTAAAACTAAAGTAAATAAAAAATAATTAAAAGAAATGATAAAACAAATAAAATAAAACACTAATTAAAACATAAATAAAATAAAACACTAATAAAAATAAATAAATAAAATAACATAACATAAAAATTTATTTACAGACTTCACATGTTCTGCATCTGGTGACAGTAAAGATTGAAACTGGTTTGGGCAATAACGACAATAACAACAACGGCACCCTGCAAGTTACAAATTTATCTGAACACATTTATTTAAAGTAAAAAATGTCCAAAAAGAGAAACAAATTAAACTCAATAATGAATAAAAAACTGACCAAATATGAAGAACTGTGGCTAATTCTAATAAATGTATTTCCGTAAGTCTGGGTAAACAGTGGTCTATTTTAGCTGTCAGCCTTGGGGTATAATCATCCGTACGTTCACCAAGGTTGCCAAATATGACATTAAACAGGAACACAATTTCTTTCCTCTTCTTGTTTCCTGATAATGCCAGTCTGTGCTAATCAGCATCACGTCCTTTTCATTTAAAAACACAAGGCTCTCCAAGATGCAGACACAAGCACTGAAACACAGAGTCTTCAGCAAATCAGCCATGTTTAAATATGAACAAGTATGTCTAAAAGCAGAACTGACTGGCTGTGGTAACTTATACAAATTACACCTTTTTACACATGTAAATGTTCAATGGTAAAAAAAAAAAAGTAAAAATGCCACAGTAAAAGCATATACCATATTTAATAGTAGGTTTCCTATATATATATATATATACACTTTATTTTTATGCTTTTTGTTGTCAATACTATGTTTTTTTTGTTTAGTTTTTTCTCATCAGTGATGTTTTATGTCACATCTAATGTTGACAAAAAAAAATGTATTACATTAATTTAATTGTGTGTTACCATGATTGTGTTTAGTAGTTGTGTGAATGACACAAAATTTCTCTGCTCATGGAAAAAGTTTTTTTGTTATGAGTAATGGTTCATCATATGACTTTCTCATCATGATTACGGTTGTGTTTTTGTCTGTTTAACAAAGGTATGATAGATGTTAGTACTTCAAAACTCTGGGGTATAATGCTATAAATCAATGAAATACAGTAGTTTACTGTACAATTGAGACAAATCATAAATGCTATGATTTTTGATTAGTGAATGTCAGTATCTTTGTGAAAAGTGCATAAGTAGGGGTTAAGAACAGATTTGTTGATTGGTGAATGAAACCCATTGAAAACAACTGGAAAAAAAAATTCAACATAGGCTCATTGGGAAAATGTGCCCTGGTGTACATTTTTTGAGAACCGAGAAATATATGCTTGCGGGTACATAAGGCTGTATTTTATGTGTATTGTACGGTAGCTCACTGCGAATGGCACCAGAGGCAGAGCGGACCGGAGTTTGAGTCAAGCAGAGGACGTTGTGAGAAAATGTGGCCCATTAATGTATTTGAGATTGTCAAAAATGTACAAGGCGCCCTCTAGTGAATTAGTGAAAACAAAAACTGCCAGACAACGTAATGCAAGGTACATATTTGTCGATTCTCAAAAATGTATTCCTGGGCACATATTTCCAATGAGACTGGGTTAGAAAAATGATGCTCGTCTCTGGAAGAAAAAAAAAAAAAAACACTTTTTGGTGACGCGTCTTAAGCAGAAAATATTTTTTTCCCTTGAAAGTATTAATGTCTATCTATTGCTGTGCTGTTGTGCAATTTTTATATATCCAGTAACATAAAATGGTCTTTAAATGACAATAATATCCCTTAAAAAAATTATTATTTATTAAATGTATTTATTGTGAATGCCTTCTCTGGACAGACCATATAATAAACAGCTGAGAAAAAACCTGTGTATACTCAACCAAAGCAACTGCTAAATCTATCTAAAAAGAGAATTCTAGTCAATTCTACTCACAAATGAAACTCAATACTACAGCAAGTTATGTTGACTTTGAAACAAAGTCATTCTAGAGTCAAAGGGTGAGGATCTGTTAACAGCAGAGTTTTCATTCAGAACTTTGCTAATTATTATTAAACAACATTACAACAACAATAACACCCTAAAACAAGAAAGGAAGGGCCTCAGTGGCGCAGTGGGTAGCACGTTCGCCTCACAGCAAGAAGATCGCTGGTTCGAGCCTCGGCTGGGTCAGTTGGCGTTTCTGTGGGGAGTTTGCATGTTCTCCCTGTGTTGGCGTGGGTTTCCTCCGGGTGCTCCGGTTTCCCCCACAAGTCCAAAGACATGCGGTATAGGTGAATTGGAAAAGCTAAATTGTCCGTAGTGTATGAGTGTGAATGGGTGTGTACGGATGTTTCCCAGAGATGGGTTGCAGCTGGAAGGGCATCCGCTGCGTAAAACATATGCTGGATAAGTTGGCGGTTCATTCCGCTGTGGCGACCCCAGATTAATAAAGGGACTAAGCCGAAATGAAAATGAATGAATGAATGAAAGAAAGGAAGACAAACAACAGTGAGACACATTTTATATCTATATAAAGTTAACTTTAAAAACAATAATAGGTCAATCAAACTCTGTAACAATAAAAATCACAACAAACAATAAAAGTAATTATCTAAAAAACATTATTTCCCATGCAAATAACAGATGATTAAGGGGAGCTGCAACTGCATTTGAATAAATTTAATCTAATATTGCCTAAATCTGCTAATGGTTTGGTTTAAGTACACTAATAATTTTACTATAATAGTACATATACTAAACTGTTAAGACAAGTAACAATATATTTGGTTTATTTAAAAAAAAATTATAATAAAACCTTACATTCGTCATGGAGACAAACACAGTACATGTATACTGTCATCATACACAGTACATGTATACTGTAGTTCACTTTAAGGTAAAAATGATAAAATGTAGACAGTAGGAATAAACATTTAGCTGTCGGCTTCTGCTGGTCAGAGAAGCCAAGAAACAGTAATGGACCTTTAAAAGACTCCCGCTTTTTCACATCACGAGAGACCGCCATTAATTAATGTAGAGTGAAGCTAAAAGCCAGTAACTACAATGAGTGCTTTCTCCCTCCATTGCAGCTAATTATCTGCCTTTTTTTTACTGAAAGCTTTGAGATAATAAATTCCAAGAGTGCAGATGGATGTGCAGACTAGCCTTTTCTACCGTTCACATTGACTGGCACATACGCTTCCACCATAAACCAAGTCTCTTATAGAGCATGCAATGTACTGCGCACCACATATAGAAATCCACTGTCTAATGCAAGGAGAAGATAAGAAACAGAGAAAGAGAAAGAGAGAGAGAGTGGGAACATAAGGCAATTTAGCTTTCAGCCATGTATAATTTTCATGTACGGCTCCACCATGCTTCAGTAGTCCAGAGAGACGATTTGTGAAGCGATTTGTGCTGTGATTTTTCGGTTTCAGTGACTCCAAAACTGGTCGAGAAGGGCCAGATCACATGACAAAGTATCTAGATGTCCATTAGGGCTGCAATAAAATTGTCAAGCAGAACTATTGATGGTACGCCATCCAAATTGTGATAAAGATCTAAATGACTGCGATATCATTATCCACCTAGAAAACTAAATTGCTATGCAGGCTTATCGTTACCGCTCACGTTTCAAGTTAATTTGTCACTGTAGACATACACAAGAACACACTGGAACAAAATAACATTGCTTCAGCTCAATGGTGCAATTAGAGAAAAGACACTTTGTACATAAGAAAATATATATTTATAGTGTTCAGCATATATGAGCACACCCCTCACAGATCTCTCTTTTAAATTGATATTTTTTATAAGAAGCTTTACAATATTATAATTGTGCAAATACATTAGATTAGTCAGTACTGAAGCCAAATCTGGAGCTAATCTAACGAAATAACTTATAATAATCTTTCGACCTGTATGGATGTTTCCCAGGGATGGGTTGCAGCTGGAAGGGCATCCGCTGCGTAAAACATATGCTGGATAAGTTGGCGGTTCATTCCGCTGTGGCGACCCCAGATTAATAAAGGGACTAAGCCGAAATGAAAATGAATGAATGAATAATCTTTCGACCGCTGTCATATGTTAGGAAAAAATATTAAATAAAAATTGTAAAAAAACAAGAGAAACAAAAAAATATATAAAATTGTGATTTTTAAATTTTTTTTTTGCAATATTTCACATGAATTTAAATATATTATGTGTCTATCTCTAAAGATGTTCGGTGGCTAAAATATTATTTTAATAAATATATTCATTTAATAAATCTGTTTTGTTCAAATGCACCAAAATATACAGTGGGGGAAAAGTATTTAACACGTCATGTTTTTTTCAGAAAAAAATATTCTAAAGGAGCTGTTGACATGTAATTTTTGATAAAAACTCAAACAATACAAACATAGAAATGAAACAAACAAAAAAAAAACTGAAAAATGAGTTGTGTAATAACAATGGAAAGACACAAGGAGAAAGTGCTGAACTACTGAAACATATTTAATACTTTAAGACGCCTCTTATATGGAGAATGAAGTCACATGTATTGCTCAGGTGTGAGTTTTTCCACAGACTTCAACAGAGCATTAACATCTTGATGGTTCTGTGGGTTTCACCTATCAAATCTGATCTTTAATTCGTATTTTATATTAGATTCAAGTCAGGTGATTGTCTGGGCCATTCTACGGCTTGATTTCCTTTCTCTGAAAGCATTTGAGAGTTTCCTTGGCTGTGTTTTGTGTCATTGTCTTGCTGAAATGTCCACCCTGGTTTCATCTTCATCATCCTGGAAATGTAGATGTTGGACTGAAGCAGCTATATTTATTAACAATAACGAAGAGCAGAGGGTTGCTGAATAACTACTGAGAGATTTCAGCTGCTGTCTGGGCTTTCACTGCCTTTCTACAGCTCCCTTCATGTGTTCAATACCCTTTTTTCTGTGTCTATCCATTTTATTTCACATAACTTATTTGTAAACTACAGATTTGTTTTCTTTAAATATATGGATTTCTTTGGTTGTTATTAACATCTGGTGAAAATTTCAAGTCAACTGCACCTTTAGAAATATGCTTTCTGAGAAAAATGGTGCTGTGTTGAATACTTATTTTCACAGCTGTATGCCTATATTCCGTGAAAAATGAATAAAAAACTCATTTTCAAAAAGGGGTGTACTTATTTATGCTGAGCACTGTATATATAGTTTTTCATATGAATTTGTGTCACAGTATGATTAAAAAGGTTATTTTGTCTATTTTTCTTTTTTTGTTTGAGGCACTTTTCCACTGTTTGATGTTATTACCAATTTGGGTTCCGCTTTGAAATTTGCTACTACCCATATTAAGGAAAGATTATGCTTAAAATGATAACTGTAACTGTAAACAAAACAAAAATCTGACTCAAAGGACTCAAAATGACAACACAAGCTGAAGTGTTTTAAACTCTATAGTTGAAACATAGCACAGTATACATTTTGCCCATAAATGTCAACATACAGTAGCGTTGGGTCTTTTTAAATGAGTCACCAAAAATAAATATTATTTTGCATCTTTTTTTTTTTCTTTTGCAAAAACAACTGACAAAAATAATGAATTTAATCTGTGACAGGCACGGCACCATGTTGTAAGCTGCAAAAGTATATAAAGTCATTATTTAAGTATTTTTTTTTGGTCACTTTGTTTTAGAATTAACTGTGATTTTTGCCTT